>JAVDOI010000006.1:1673656-1753656 GCA_032191485.1 Leptoclinus maculatus | reverse complement strand
TACAGGCTCTGTGGTTGGAATCTGCCAATAAACGGAGAAGAAGAAGAAGAAGAAGAAGAAGAAGAAGAGGTTGCAAACTGGAAACAAATCAAGTCGCCTCGGCCATATAGCTCATCCACTTTTTCGTCAAAGGCAAAACCCTTCGTCACTCCGCTCGAGTGTCTGCGTGTACTGCGCTACCGTGGAGTGTTGGATCGTCGCTGCCGTCTTTGCAGCTTCTTCTTGCTTCCATAACTCTTGTCACGCTCCTTCCATGGGTCAAAGCTCCGCCCATGTTCAACCTGAGAAACAACCACCTGTGAGAGTGTGCAAGGCCTATACTATGATATATATTCATGGTATAATATGAAACGTGTGGGTGATGTGTGCGACTAACTGAATTCGGTCATTCATTGACAGCATTGCCGACTGATCCACACACACAGTCGTGAACAAGTGGAGCGGGATCATGAATGCTGTTTGAGAATAAAGGAGACGAAACACCTTCACAGAGTAACCGGCGGGCGGTTGGCGGCCTGCAGCTTCACTGATCTTATCCTGCAGACTATTTTCCTCCACTGAGCCTCGCGGTCCCGCCTGTAGCTGCATGTCACTGCTCACCACGTACAGTGCACTGTTCACATTAGACTTGTCACTACGGTGACGCGTGAGGCGGAGGGGTGTGCCGCCAGTATGGGATTGCCTTTTCATTCACGTGCCTTCCCTCTGACAATGCTGCTCATACGAACCTTCACTTCTCCTTTAACAAGACTGTTAAACATGTCATTTATTCATGGGGAATGGTGAACTTCCTTGTTCATTCATCAAGTCCAGCCTGCAGCTTTGAATGCACGTTATTTGTGTGGAGGAGGCGGATTCCCCTTCAGGCAGTCTTGATGAATTCAGTCACATTTCACGGTCGTTTTCATCATTTTCACTAAGAAGCACATTTTCCTGATTGCAACAGTTGTTTGTATTTAAGCTCCCAATACATGTCACACTCGAGTCTACTGCGAAACAGCTGTATTAATAAACCAGCTATATTTACTTCTCATCCTGCCGACTGGGGGTCCCTGCAGACCCCAAAGAGAAGTGATACTTGTTGTCATGTCTCACAGTTGCTTTATTCTATCATTCCAATCTTTCACAACTGTGTCAATCAATGTTCCTCATGACTTCATATCATGTAGTGCTTTTTAAGTGATCCATTATATACCATTGTATTGGGGTACTGGGGGGGGGGGGGGAAGGGGGGAAGGGCAGTCAAAAGCACCCGATTGCAATCTATGCTATTTAAAAAGATCAAAAGAAGAATAGATTTAAAGTACCACACACTATCTATTCAGTGAGTTTGAAGAAGACACACAGCGATCTCCTCATGTGCTTCTATAACCGTTTTATACGATACACAAATCATCTGTAACTTTTCTAAACAATCTGTTTTTTTTCTTTAGATGATAATATTTACAGAACTAAAGTAATACTTTTAATGGAGTAATAAATTAACATTTTGCTGTGTCTTACAGTAGTTCATTCTTTGTCGCCCCGGTATGTTAAACATGATGGATGAGCAATAAGAAAGTCTTTTTTCCTTACTTTACCATGGCACTTAAATGCACCATGTTCTACTCAACTGCCACCGTTAACAGCAATAATACCTGTATGATGTATGATTTAAAGCATTCCTTGACATAGGAACGCTCCTGGCTATCCCTTCTACTTCTTACTCATCCTGATCGATGATCGCTCTTTGATTTGCTTAAATAATCTGTTGGCACTCCCGATTCTGCAGTTCTGGTCCACCAAACGCCAAAACAAATCTTGAAACAGTGAGAAACAGAAGCAATGCATGTCACGGACATATTGTCATCGTGCCGTGAGGTTCAGATCTGCACGGAGCAACAGTCAGTGTGCAGATAGTGCACACATCAGGGATGCAGAGCAGGACTGTCAGCTCTTCCTGGTACTGCTTCACGAGGACCGACAGTGAAACAGGCTGCTAAAGTGTGTGTGCGTGTGTGTTTTATGTGCGTGTGGCAATAAACACACATTCGCACGCACTGACCGAGATTCACAACTGAGATCACCGTTCAGACAAAAAGCAGTCTCAACGGAAACACGAGCAGTTCCGTGGATGAAGATCAGCTGTCCGTGCAACACCTGCCCATCACCATCCTCATCCTCGCTGCGTTCTTTGCATGCTGCATGCGCAACATTCAAGTTTAAGAGGAATGTAAATCCCATTTGGCTTTTTTTTGTTTTTTTAGAAAAGGAAAAAAATGTAACTGCAAGAATGAGATAAAAGAGATCAAACAGAAGAATGAGATACACCAAAATCAAAATAAATCGTGTGAGATCAGAGAAGACATATTTGCGATATTTCTTCAAATTAAAAGAGAAAAAAAAGCGAGAAAATATCTCAAAAAAAATAAATAAAAGAGGTGAAAATAAACACAAAAAAAGCCAGAACACGGGCTTCCTTCCAGCAACAAGCAGCGGGTAAAAGCTCCGGTAAAGACTGGCAGCACAACACAGAGAAATCCAAGCAGCTGCTGAAATTCAGTGCGAAAAATAAAAGAAAAAAAAACAAGAGGAGAACCAAAACAGCAACAAAGAAAGAACGAGGGAAAGAAAAGAGGAAGGGAGAACTGACCTACCGACGCAGGAGGCAAAAACGCTCAAAGAGGCTGAAGCGAGAGGAGAAGAAGACGGGCAGGCGGCTGGGGCTCGGTGTGCGCTCGGTAACCGGGCTGGAGCTCCGACTGCGCGCCGGCAGGTGGTGAGGTGGTGAACAGCAGCTGAGCGCCGACTGGAGCGAACCACTGAGTGCTGGCAGGCAGGGGGAGACCGGGCGGCAGAGCTGCCGCGGGGAGCCCCGTGCGTAATTTGGCACCGGGTTAAAAAAGCGCACGGAGAGAGCCAGAAAGGCTCTTAAAGGGACACCCCATCCCCCCAAAAAATGATTAATTAAACAAGCCTGACTGCACAGTACGCTCACATGTACACCTCCACACAATAAACCTGAGGCTGGAGTTTATATCAAACTACTCTTTTTGTGTGTCTGTTGCAGGGTTATAGATCACAACAATAATCGAGCACAATATAATATATTCTGCCTCTCGCATCACTGAGTGCAGGCAGCACGAACACCTACACACACACACACACACACACACACACACACACACACACACACACACACACACACACACACACGTATTCAAATAGCACATTCTCTACTCACGCCCCGCGCCCACGGCTTGCTTGCGTATTAAGTTGTATCGTTATCCTCCCTTGCACAGTTCAGTGGATCACCGTCAGGTGCAGACGACACACTTGGCATTTCTCGACAGACACTGTGTTGACTCACCTGTGTGTCTGTTTGGCGGGGCTCCTCCATTCAAACAGTGGCGCTGTCCAATCAGCTGTGAAATACGATGCTCATCCATATGACGTGCCAGTCACGTGGTTCAAAGTTTTTTGTATAATTTTATATGTAAAACCTGCATTTCACTGAGGAGCAGTTGAGTTGATATATATATATATATGATAAATGTATCTTGTGGAAAATAGGCTAAAATAATGTGATTAATTCCGGTGGGACATGTTGAGTCATTAATCAGCTTGAGGAGAAGGCTTCACATCTTTAAGGGGAATTCTTTTTTCTTATTTTTTCTCATGTTTTTTGGGCAAAAAGAAGGGGCTGACATCGGCAGCTTTATACCTGTTCAGTGATGTACAGGCACTTAAATGTAGTCACGTTTTTCCAATAGTTTACATATTGATCACATCACAGTATGAGCCTTGCATGACTCTACATATGAAATTTAACTTCTGCATTTAACCCATAGCATCCCTAGCTTATTGGGAGCAGTGGGCTGCTGAGAAGCCCCCGGGGAGCGGTTAGGGGTTTAGTGTCTTGCTCAGGGACACTTCGGCAGAGGACAAGTAGCAGCCAAGGATTGAACGGACGACCCTCAATGAGTCACGGCCGTCAGTGAGGACAGGAGGAGAATCTCAAAGCTGATAGGCCAATACACACGCTCACGCAAAGTTCCCGCTGGAGTTCAAATTATTCAACTGCGCATTTTGCATGTATTCCTGTCTTTACATTGACTCTGAACGTAATCATGCCACACGTTTGGTGTGAACACACCATCAAGGTTAAGGTCAGTTTCTTGATGAAGAGCCGGCAGCAGCTTACAGACTGTAGTGCTGAACATGTTCAGGAGGGACATCAATTCGAGAGGACTTCCCTTATGGATTCTAAGAGTGAGCAAAATATAGTCCACAGATAACCATCCTGAATGTATAGTACGTACAACCAATTAAACTCCCATTAATGTCTCTGGCTCCTCCCTTGTGCTAACAGCTCTATGAATAATGGAAAAGATGTGAGCAGCTTTGGCAACATCCTCTGTTTGATTTCACGGGTTCGGAGAGGTGCCGATTGATTCTCGATGTAGCTATCGGCGGTCAAAAGAGTGATCGAATACATTTTACTCATCTATCATGACCCGGTGTAATATATACATTATGTAAAGTAACATATGGCAAAAAGTCTTTACAGTGCATCATAAATAGCCAATGGTCTCTACACATCAGGTGGATTAGCATCCTTGTCACAATCCATGGCTGATTTCTGATATCACTTTAACTTTAGCCTTTCTGAGTTTATGCCCTTCTATATTCTTGACAGCAATTCTATTGAGTTGAAAGTCTTTTAAAGTCTAAATGTTCTTTTAACCCTGTTAGATCACATCCCCGTTCATATCGTGCCCCTATTAAACTCTGTGTATACGATTTTAAAATAAAATGTTTTAATATCAAAATCCAATCAATGTGTGCTTACGTAAGCTAGTACCCACCAATTTCAACCAATGATATCATGACATCCATCCATCCATCAATCTGCAACTTTCAGCGACAAGGGAGGAGTGTGTGGATCGCGACATGATAAGCCACGCCCACTTTCTAGCCGTCCAATCAAATGCAAGGAATTTGATTTAAATCCCTCTTGTTACTGTACCCCGCTCAAATATGAACAAATGAAAGTTAACTTTAATACCTCTTAAATGTTCTACAAATGTCCTTAGACCACACAAGATAAAAAGTGATATTTTTACACGCCTTTGTGTATCATTGGTTAAAAGCAAGGTCTGTTAAAAGGTGATAGCTCAACCAGGTGCAGGTATTTGGGGCTAATAATCACATTCCCAGCAGCAGGAACTTAACATGCATTAATTAAGAGCAACAAACTGTTTTAAAACTAAGTATAACACGTTTAAAACACATTATACAAGCCAAAGGAAACAAAACTAATGAAAAAACAAACAAATAAAAGCAATACTGGAGAGTCTATTGCAAAGAGTGCTTCGGTGCTTGTAGATACGGAGTGGCAGAACGAGTAGGCTCTACTTTCTTTGCATGTGGCTGCTAAAAGGAAAACGTTAACGCATGCGATTATTACCCCTAAATACCTGCACCTGGTTGAGCTATCACCTTTTAGCGGCTTTTAACCAATGATACACAAAGGCGGGGGCCACCGCTGTTGGAGTAGGATTTCATTTTTTACTTAAAAATATCACTTTTTATCTTGTATGATCCTAGGACATCAACATATAGGACTAAAGTGAGCAGTAGAGAGAAGGAAGATTGAGGGATAATAACCCGTGGAACAGTTTATGAGCTCTCAGCGTGCACAGTAAGCGTCCTCATTGCTTTGCATTGATACCGAGGCTTACCTCACACAGTAGTCTCTGCAGAGACTTTGTGAACTTAGAGCATCAAGTCGTTTGTTTTCTTGACATCGGTGGAGTTTGAAACTCTCGACATTCCATGAAAGCCAAAGGGCAAGTTGTACACACACACTCTCACACACACAGTTATCTATGAAAACAGTTCAAAAGAGACAGACATGAGAGGTATGTGACGAGAGGAAGAGCACGGTTGTTTATTTTGTTGTGCTGCTCGTTTCTCGGCTTTGTCTTCCAAGAGCAGAAAGAGGAGCTGGGAAAACGAGGCTGAGTGAGGAAGAAGCAAACAAAGAGAGAGAGAGAGACACAGACTCTCTGGTTCGACAGACAGAGACGAAGAAAAACAGAAGCACAGAAGAAACAAATCCCCCGTGGTTTTCAGGTTCATGTAGAGAATAAAAGCCTGCAGGTCTCCTAAAGATTACTACCTCATACAACGAAATCTGCATTGTCAATTACGTGGGAAACAATTTTCACCCAGAATACATTTGATTTTATTGTATCACAAATCAGTTTGTATACAATAGAGAGGAGGTCGGGGCTGGGTCGAAACCACAGGACTTTAACCCACGTTGTGTCCCGTGTGAAACTAAAAGTCTCCTTTTAATTTGGTAGTCTGTAACTTAAATATAACAAACCACAATGGTTTACTAAACTTAACTAGGTAGCCATCTGGCTATTTCCATTGCCTCTCAACGGCTCTCAACATGGCGAAGGCTAAGCTGGCGGCTTGCAGCTAACGGCGCTAACAGTGCAAACAACAGAAAAAGTGCTGACAGAGCGAACAGTGTTTACCTCAGGGGAAACCAGAAGGTGGGTGCTCGGCTTCTATGACCAACGGCGTTATCAGCTTCACCCGCTGTATGAGAGCGGCGCAGAGCGGCGGCCATGAGATAACCAGTGCGGCATGCTAACATGCACTAGCATGCACTAAAACAA
Organism: Leptoclinus maculatus; assembly: GCA_032191485.1. NCBI lineage: Eukaryota > Metazoa > Chordata > Actinopteri > Perciformes > Stichaeidae > Leptoclinus > Leptoclinus maculatus. The sequence continues at coordinate 1,746,982 of JAVDOI010000006.1, read as the reverse complement.
TGTCAATGCAGTTTAGTTGTACAGGTACGCAATTTGTTGGAGACAGGCTTGCGCAGACACTAAAACGACAGGGAGGGTGTGTTTTTTGGTCTTCTGAAGTCTCTCAGAATTTCTAACTATATATTTTCTTTCCCTTCATGTCCATATGAAACTATTTCCCTTACCTCAGTGTCTCAGTGAATCAGCGGGAGCGAGCGCAGAGGGCTATTTGATTTCATTCAGTGAGAAGTCTGATGATAAAAAAGCACAAAAGGAAACGAGAGCAGCTTGTCTGAAGCTTTTCTCCTTTGAGAGGAATTACTGTAGGAGTGACAGAGAGAGTTTCTCACTAAAACCGCTTACATTAAACTGGTGATTGAACCTGAAGTATTCTGGAGTCAGAGAAAGAGAAGAGAGCGATCTGAATGTTCATAAATAAAGCGTATCAAAACTCTGATGAAGTGTCACCCTTAATGACCCCCGATTATAAAGAACTTCCACACAGACGGTGAGGAGGAGCTCTTTTACTGAGCTGCAATTTAATTAAAATGTCAACCGATTTCATGACATTATTATTAGACGTAAACAAGAAACCATGAAAAAAGTCGTGGCCTATGACTACATTAGAACAGTCTTTATCAAATCATAATGAACCGTTCAACAGCTTCACTCAAATGAATTCACAAAGTAACCATTCAGCTTGTTCAAGTTGTTTTGTTGCCTGAACTTAACTTCCTGTGAAGACGGAAGTTTATTTTGAAAAGACATTAGAATGAGAGCAAACTGACACGTTAGAGGGTAAACTAGAGCTTCATAAGCGTCGATATTTGATGATTTAACAATGAAAATGTGTTGTTACAGATGGTCTGGATCCATATTTAACAATAAACTTAGAGGAATTATTTTTTCCAACTGGAACCTGACACTTTTCTGAAAAACAACCTTTTTAAAATAACATTAACTGATGGATGGAAAACACAACTATGGGCTCCATTAGTCTCAAGTCAAAAACATTGTGTTTTTAACAGCCTGTCTGTCAAACCACAGCTGTCCCTGACGCAGAAATCCAACTGTCTGGATACGTGAGGAAATAAATGTAATTTAAAGTTTTGTTAAAACACAGATAAGACAGAGGGAAGACGCCTCCCTGAATCCTCCGACTGTTTTAAATGACACTCTGCTGCACGGAGCAGCAGATGGGGCAGGTGTGTGCTGTAGTCCTGTGAGACGTTTACCAGACTACTGTACATCTCACTGTCCAATGTAGCAGCTGTGGGTGTCAGAAAACAGACAACACAACCAAATACATGATGTGAATCAGACACAAGAAAAGCATATGAAATATGTCATCCTCACTAATGTGTTATGAAGCACACCTTATCTCACCCGAGCACTACACCTCAGATCTTGCAGTTAAAACAGGACAGTTTTTTTTTAATGTAAAGACATAATTACCTTCTCTCCTTAGTTTGCCCCAATTAGCGCATAACACACAAACTCCAAAGATCAGGAAGGAAATCCTACATCTTACAGCTTTCGCCCCGAAAAGCTTCCTCACAAAAAGAAACGATGTCTGGGACGGCAACTTCTGTGTTTAATGAGCTGCTGAACTGTTTGTGTGTTGGCTTTGTCTGGTGTGGGGATACTTTCTCACTTCATGGCTTTAATCCACTTTAATACCACACTGCCATCTCCTTCTGCTAGAGGCAACAGGTGTGGGAGGTTCTGTAGATTCTCAGCCATGGAGGAAGAAAACAGTCATATGTGAAGGCATCAACAAAGTGAAAAATAGATTGGTGGGAATGTGAGTTCAGGTCCGAGGGGTGGGCTTTGTGACCCGGGGCGTTGTCGGTGCAGCTAGCGTGGGAACAGTGCACATTTTAAAGGTTATCGTCTGTTCGTTTTCATCAGGATATATGTGGCACAAACAATCAAATAACGTAAGATAAATTGCGTTGCACGTCGTGTGATGTGTGAAATATGCGTGCCTGCCAACTTCTGCCATTTAGGTCAACGAATAACTTATTTACCGTAAAAACAGAAACATATCTTCCTCGGTTTACCTCAGCTGCAGCCAGAACCTCGACAGGTCTCGATGTAAAACATGTTCCTCCTGTTTTTACAAGCTTATGTTATAACATTTTAATAAGAAGCCTCCCCTGCTTTCCGACCTGGTCCGTTGTGTACTCGTCGCCACTAAAAGGTTTGTATCACGTTTACCTGTTTTATTACACATCCTCTCTGTAGCCCCACGTGTTTGCATGATCTTAAAACTTTTCTGGTGTCCTGTTAATCATGTTTTACAATCTGAAAACCATTAAAGAGATTAGTATTTTCATGTTAACCATCCAAAAAAAAAAGGTATTTGTGCCGCTTCACGACACCATAAAAAAAACACTTGGACTAAACCAGCGACTGATCAAAAAGCATGGTTCTATTTTAGGGTTTTGTGTATAAATGGCTTTGAATAAATCATAGTGTTATAGAACATGGAAACGCACACACTCACACACAGAATGAACACATTATATGCATGTCAGTATGCGTCGCATGTGAGCGAGATTTTTATTGTCTCGGTGTGTAGGCTCGCCTCGCCTCTGCCAAACATGACAGTTTAATTTTCTCCAGTGGACCTTTTCATCCGAAATTCACTGATAAGCTCACGCACACGCACACACACACGTTAACCTTCCCGCCACACACACACCTACACACATAAACCATTCCATGTACTCACAAAGTGATAGTGAATGAATCATTCCCACATCTAAACAGGCCTCCACAGTCTTGTGCTTGTGACCCATTTTGCACCTTGAAAACATGACGTTCTAGTTTATAAACCGGCCTCGGTACTTTTGTCACATGTTCCCTGTCTCTGCTTCTAATAGACGTGTAATAAAATCAAATAAAAAGGTGCAAATGGGGGAAAAAAATGCAATGTAGCAAAAAATCTATTCCACAACAACGGGAACTTTAAGCATCTTATCACATGAACCTTGAAGTTATATAACTGAATATGAGATCCCTCACTGGCTTCCCACAGACCGCCGTTGTGTTTTTGGATGCATGACCAAGTTGGAGGTGCTGCTACTGGGAATCAAAGCCTCACAAACATAGTTCCTTACTTCCCACCGGTGATGTGTAGCCATGCCAATAGACAGAAAACTGGCATGCAACAGAGAATCAAACAACAAAAAGAATCCTTGATGAATTAAAGTAAATGGGGGTCGTATGCTCAGTATCTGTTTTAAAAAGTAAGGTTTTAGCAAAAGTGCATCTGTATTTCTTAAAGATAAGACAGCATGCTGTACAGTGACAGATCACGCAGCAAAATGCCACCGTGACACACTGAATGCTCTTCAGTGTGACGGCTCCCAGCTTCAGTAATGACACCAAATCACCTCTGACGGTTGGAGAAGAGCAGCTCTTTCCCTCCCAACACTACCGTAGAACCTTAGATCTTCACTTTGTGCCTACAGCTACTTGAAGTATTCCTCAAGCATCTCGTGTCAAGGTTGCAGCCAGCTGTGTGGAAGTGAGCATGTTATTTCTTTATACAACTATTTCCATTACTTTTGATGTGTTCAAATGAGTGCCGCAGCATGGATGTCTTCCTCGAGAGACTTCTAAAGGCGTGTGCCATTATCCCATTATTTAAACACGTTGAATTCCTCTCAAGCACAACCCTGTCTCCTACAAAACTACATTATAAACTAGAACAAAAACTAGAACTAAATTGCACTTTCCTCCCAAATAATGGTCGACGTTTTAAACAGTTTGAAACACATGGTTAACGTTATAAATAACTCTACAAAAAATACTTTTTAGGCAACAAAACTACATTGTTAGGTTTAGTTAAAAAAAAAGCTTAAAATGACTGAAATTGAAACACAAGAAAAACGCAACAAACATCTTTGGTTATGTTCAGTCAACAAAAGCACTTTGTTAACACAGGACACAAACAGCATTCTCCTGGGTGAAAGTCTCTCCTGGGTGAAAGTCTCTCCTGGGTGAAAGTCTCTCCTGGGTGAAAGTCCTATTTTTGTCGCCCCACCCACCACCCAACCATCCTCTCTATTGGGACTCATTTAAAACGTATTTGCGTCTAAAGCAAACATAAAACACACCAAAATGCATTTTCTGCGAAAGCATAATTCTCAATGCAGTTTTGTTGAATGGGAATGCAATTTTTAGGAGATAGGGCGGCATAACCCGGCCCTTACTGTAACTAACGTATTCACGCTACTGTAGATGGTAAACAGATTTGTAAGTAAGTTTTAAAATAATACCTCAAAATAACCATGAACTAACCTCAAAACTCTTTATATTCCCTCTAATATCAAAACTTTTCATATCTCCATAATCCCCTTTTTAACACAAACAGGTTACAGTATTTCAAAGTCCTCCAAAGTTCCTTTGATATCCTTCAGCACTCGAAACTGTTAACCCCCTGTGTAATATATAATCACTTTATTGCACTGAATAGCAGAACAAAGACGCCCATCGCTTTCCTGCCAATTACGTTTTCTATATTCCATTCACAACTGAGACTGTATGTTTCAAAAGCCAACATAATATCCTGCTCCCATAACTCAACAATGGGCCATTAAAAAGACTAAATGTGATATCCGTTCTATAAAGTCACTCTCTAATGGAATCCTAAACATATGCGGCTGCACAAAGCCCATAAGGAGCACTAATCCAGGCTCCTTTTCATTCACTTCTATTGTTTTCGATGCAGTAAATATTCATCAAGCTGTTAATCCTGTCAGGGGTATGAAGTGTTGCAACGGATGATAGATCAACAATTTCTTTTAACCTTTATTTGCTGAGGGAATCTCGGATTTCAATACTTTTTGAAATGTTTGTTGAACTACGTAGTCCCGCTGAGATGAGAGGCCTCCTTTTTACAGAGCAGCCTAGAAAGCAACATCAAAACAAAAATACTAAATGGTGCAGACAAGCATGCATCAAAAATAATCACAGCCAGTAACGAGAAGAGGAGAGAATATGAAAGACGTTTAAATAATAAAAAACAGACATTATTAAAAAATAAACACCTTGGAATATGCAAAGTCTCTTGTGCAACCTCATGACAGGAGCACGAGTCTGTGTCATGTTTCTGCAGCTCCGATGTGGGTTCAACTTCTACAAGTTTGGTGCTTGATGATTTAACTCACTGTACCAGCTTACTAGTAAATAAGAGTCTGAAATAGACCTCCTGTCATACGTACTCCAAGAGGTTAGTTTCTCAGCAGGCCAGTAAGGAGTTATGTGACACTGGAGGACAGTTTCATTAAGCGAGCAATAAGAAGTTGGCCTTAAAGGGGCAACATATGAGATCGGAGCATTTCTATGGCTCTCAACATGACCAGCCGGCTTTTCGCAGCTAACGTTGCTAACGTTGCTAACAATGCCAAAGTAAAGACGGAGCTGGTGTGCGCTACCTTCCCGTGACAACACAGTCAGCTGCAACCGCCAACACAGTGAAGCCGCGAACGTTAGCTAGCCAGTTGTGCGGCGCTTATAAGCAGTTACATGCAACATGCACTAAAAGGCACTCACCTGCCGGGCGCCACCTATAAATTGGGCCACAGATTTAGGTCTGCCACAGGGACTGGAGCCAATAGGTGAGACGTGAGAGTAGAAGAACAAAAGGAAGTGTTTCACTTTGTTCATTGGTCAAAGTGGCAACAAACTTTGCAGAAATGCAATCATGCACTCCTCTCCTGACAAGCAGTGAAAGCTGTCATCTCAACGGAAAAAAGGTCGGCAGTTGAATTTTAAAGCAAACCCTGGAAAGACATCAAGCAACACATAAAAGAAAAAAATATTGGCTTATAAGAGAAGATCTGCTTTCCAAACAGGTGGTGGTTTTGTGAATGAATTTCCCCCGAGCCAAACTGAGGAGCAAGTCCAACTTTGCATAAATACCGAGCAGGTGGTGGGGTCTCTGTGTACCCTGAGACGCGGATCAGCAACTAACAGCAATTAACTCGAGGTAATGCTGCGGTAGTGAAAAAGATCAGTTCAAGACCTACGTTAATATGCATTACTTTAGCTGGGAGTAGGAGCGTATCTCTGCTCGCAGGGTCCTATGTTCCCCAAATCAATGTTCTCTGAAGTGAAACCTACGACCTCACATTTGTAGTCAAGGCCATTTTCTTGACTTTATACATTGTCATTTCCACAGTGGCTCAATGGATTTTTTTCTATTCAAAATGCATTTGAAAAGTCCTTCGTTCTTTTGCAATTGAACTGAAAAGATGCCCTTAACAATCTCTTACAATGTGACTTCATATCAAGAGACACACAAAGAACAAAACACACAAGACCCGATCAATTCAGAAATAGAAACAGAGCAACAGAGGACGTATCTCTTGAACGGTACAGTGTAATTCCTGGGGAACAAAGGGGCTGAGGATCCCAACCAGACACCAACAAAACTGCGGTAACTCGGATGATGAAAGCAAAGAAATACTTTTGTGGAATGTCACTTGTAACTGCTCGTCATCCAGTCCCTTCCATGCATCAAACTGTAAAGGTCTTTGAGTCAAAGACGCCCCAAATCCTGCACTGCTTTCCTGGGCCCAAACACACTGAGAAAATCCAAAGTGTGCATTTTGAAGCACAACTATTGTTTTAAACAAAGAAATATGCACCAAAAGCGTTATGACGTGCGCCAAAAGCAGATTGACGGCAACCTTATTTCGATTTTGGAGCGTCGCGTATGGCAGCACTTGAACCTATCCCAAGTTGTTGCGTTCCTCCTTGGAAGCCTCATGGCACAAGGATGTAAAAATTTTCCTGCATGAGGCCCTGCACCGAGTTGTGTTTATTTTCTTCCCGGCTATAATTATTGTTAGACCAATGCTGTTTGCTGTTTGTTAATACGTGTAAACCTGGAGCCTTGTATGATCGCACAAGTTGGAACAACACAACCGTAATGAGCACTGGTGGACGTCCAAATTCAATTAACATGGGAGTATGGGAAAGTGTGTGTGTGATCCACGGCCAATCTGATGAGATTTTAATTAGGTGAATCATATTATTGTTGTTGTTCTGACATTTTAATAAAACACCATGGTACTGTGCTTTGCCAAAGTCACATTAGTAGACATGAAATATGAAATACAAACAATCTTGACAAGAGTTGGCGAAATATCAAGTGGTGTTTAATGGTTTTTATTGTTCTCGTTCACACTGGTCCCGTGTAGCTCGCTGAGAGAAACCCAAAAGCTTTGGGACGTGACTCTCACAGCGCTCTCGTGCTGGAAATGTACGTATTCATGGAGCTTTGAATAAAACACAGACCATTTATGTAGCTGACGCTGGCAAAGTGCGTGGATTCGCTAAGCTACAGAGCTAATCCTCAAAACATTCAGGTAGCAGCTTCCCTTCTTCGGTTCTCTGACGGGTTAAAGCGACAAACGTCAGCGGCAGATCACATCAGCTGCCGGTAATTACGGCGTATTCCGTAAGTATTATTATTCCTTATTCCTTTCGAAACAAAGGCCACAACTGTAAACACAGAACCCTCGCTCAATGATACTAAATACGTGCTCGAGACATTAATTAATATGAAAACGATCCATATGTTCTGGCATACATGTTAGCAGGACTACACGGTCTGTAAGTGTCCTCCAAAATCATTAAATAAATCATTCACATGAGCTTTTTCTGCCACTTCTATGGTTGAGGTTTGGTTAGATTTAGGCAACAAAAAATACTTAGAAAGGTTTAGGGAATATTACCAAAATACTGACCGTTACAAATGTTCTCCTTAAGTCATTATCGCTACACACATTTTAACACTTTGCATCTACTGTCTATGTTTATTAATTGTTAAAAAAGATGTTAGAAACATCGCCATGTTTGGACAAAAGTTGTCATTTTGTATTAGATGTCTGTTACTTTCTGGTTTCCCTGTGAAGAAAATAAAACTTTTGCTTGTTTGAATCCAAAATGTTGAAATCCGCCGAGGCAATCTCGGGAGAGCTATACCTTTCACCAGAAACCTGTTTGTGGAACATTTCTTTTGTTTTGTTAAAAAGCGGTTTGAATTCCCTCATTGGCTGATTATTGTCAGAAAATGTAGAACAAAATGTAGGCCAGATCTGCTCACATCGAACAAATCACCACAGGCATCTCCCGTGCTGTAACATCAGCTGCCAAAACAAGAGATTCTCCGTTTCAATGTTGAAAGTTTCAGACCAAAGATCAAAAGCCTTCGATTGCTCAGTCCGTCCTCCTGCTCTCCAAAGCTGCTAAATGGTATCACCTCCTCACCACACATGAACACACGCACTCACTTGATTCACTCACAAAACTGTGACCTGATGTGTACCATCTTTCAGAGAAATACTCCCATGTTATGCTGGATACTATTATTGCAGCACTGTCTTCTAATAAAGATGTTCCCACACAATGAAAATGCATTGTGAATTACGTTTTTTGATGTGGATTATGTTTGCTTTTGACTCGGGGATGCACTGATACCAGTATTGATTATCCAATTCTGTGCTCATGTACTCGTAAAACTACTCAAATATTACCTGAATCATTTCATATTCAAAATGTACTAGTTTTTTTTTCAAAATACTAAATATTGTGTGTACAATTTCATGACTTGTTTTCTTTAAAGAGAGAGAATGTTTCCAGTTACTGTCTGCTAATGCATTAATTGCACAGTTATTTAGCTTCTATAAATTCACAGTTGTGATTGTTGAATACTGAATACTGAAGGATAAAGTGTCCTTAATCTACGGGCTTTCAACTGGTATGGAGCTGGCACGGACACATTGACCTTGGGCACATGTGTGTGTGTGTGTGTGTGTGTGTGTGTGTGTGTGTGTGTGTGTGTGTGTGTGTGTGTGTGTTTGTGTGTTTTTCCAGTCTTGTAGGGACATAAATCTGTTTACATGACTCGTATTCCTTTTGGGGACAAAATGATGGTCTCATAACGTAAAGTATTACATTTTACAGTTGTTGGTTTAAATTTAGGTTTGGACTAGGATTAGGATCAAATCTCCAAAAGTCATGGAAACACAACTGTGTGTGTGTGTGTGTGTGTGTGTGTCCTTGCCAACAGCAAATGATGCTATATGTTCTGTCTTTTACTTTGTGAGCGTGTCCTTTAATGGTTGATATTAAGATTGAAGGTGAGTGAAGGTGAGGAGCAGTGAGGGGTGAAGTTAAAGGTCAGGGGCTACTGTAGCACAACGCTGCTGGCCAACTTACTTCATTCTCTCTCTCTCTCTCTCTGTCTCTCTGTCTCTCACCCCCTCCACCCAGATGCTGCACTCAATCACTGTCTTCATTAGACACACACACACACACACACACTGTACTACCAGCCCATTCTCCCTCCCAAGGCGTCAAATGCAGGCGACTTGTCACACCCCACGACGACTGATATCGTCGCTTTTAAGTAACTACATAAACCCATCCACGTCGTTAAGAGACGCTGCGAGAAAAAGCTCCAAGAGTGCGATGATGCAGTGTAAACACTGAAAAAAAGCATAGGGTCGACAGACATATGGATGTGGATGGGTCAAACAAACAGGACTTTCAACAAGGAGACCCGTGTTCATGTCCCAAAGTGATGTGGAGTTATTTTCAAGTCATGCGTGTCTTTGAATTGTTCAATCTAGACTTCACTCTACACCCATATCACAACTTTTTTACTAGAGCTTCATCCAGCTCTATCCAAGGAAATACCAGAGACCGGCCAAAGACTCCCAAAGAATCTACATCCCAACAATTTCCAAGGACCAAAACTTCTTTCAAACATTTATAGAACGGTTCTCCCTCAAAACTGTTCAAGAACGACTGTAAATCACTCTGACATTCTCACTTGAACCCTCCCAGTACCAACCTCCACACACACACACAGCTTTTCCCATGGAATGATTAGAAGTCCTCCTGAGCTCGCCTGGGCTCGTTAACACCTCGTTTTCTCCTTGTTAGGCGGAGATCAAAGACAGGGGGGTAATTAGCGAGTTCACACCACTGTCGGCTATTGTAGAGCTTCAATCCCTGCTCTGCAGAATGGCTGAGACCAGCACACACACACACAAAAACACACACACCTGCTCACACATCACCTGGCTCACACGCTCGCACTAACACACACACACACACACACACACGTACTCATGAACTCACACACTTTCAGCACTGAATCCCTTCGGCTGTATTCACACCAAATCATGCTTTCCGGCGCCGTGATGTGTGGCGATGTGAGAGTGTCACTTAAATGGGGCGGTTGAGTGACTCATTTGATGGCCTCATTTGATTTGAATGCCGGTTTCATTGGTTGCCGGTGACGTGATTGGCCACTGCAGCGTGACGTCGGGTTGCGTTTCTCCAAAAGTTGATTCTGTTTCAACTCTTCGCTGCTAAATTTTTTTCTTTTCTTCCCATCATTTCCTACAATCCCCACGGCCACAACATAAAAGCATTAAATGAATGGGGGGGGGGACTTGGGTTGTAGCTGCAACCCCTGATTTGATGTAAGTGCAGACACATACACACAGGAACCAAACAGGGACCTAAGGAAGTGTAGCAGATTTGTACAAGTTCTACCCACACAAAACGTTTTTCTTTGGGTGCGATGAATATACAAAGGTCATACAAAGGTCACCAGCCACTTTTCTACACAACAAATATCATTTATGAAGTCTTGTACATGGTGTACTGTGAAATCAGTTATTAAGGTCAGAACCCCCCTAAAATATTTCAATATGAATCTCAGTGGTCCCGCAATAATTAATAATATAGTAAAAAAAAAAAAAAAAGTTAAATACCTTTTTTCTGACTTCTCTCAAATTTTTGCTTATTCTCCTTTTAAAAAAGTGGGAGATTTCACTCTTGGTTGATCCGGCAACATCCTGTTTATATACAGGTCATTTTGATAATTCACCTTTTTCCATCACTTGTAATAAATCTTTTTGTAGTACCCCAAATACAAACAGTAATAAATTAACATCTGCTCATAGAAATGTTAAATTACTGGACTACTTGAGTGAGACTTACCACCTGCCTTTCTGAGGAATATCATCTATTTTCTGTCACAGTTCTGATAAGCAAAGTGTGGAAAGCAGAATTATGGACAGAGCCAAAGGTGGACTGACCATCTGGCATACCGGGTAGCCAACAGGTATGCCTAGATCGGCCCATTGTTTTTTTTGACACTGGACACTGGGCCGGCCCAATCACATCTTTGAACCTCTCCCCTATTGGGCCCAGAGCCTCCATTAAACCAAAATACAATGGAGCCACGGAGACATTTAGAGCCAAGCACAAACAGCTCCCTGAAGGCAGAATGGGCAGGGCGACCGAGCCTACAGCCGCGGACTCTTCAGAACCTTTTTAGCGACTTGCTGCTCAGAGTTAACTCGGTCTACCCTCCCCTCTCTTGCTGCGCGCACCCAGGAAGGTGCGAGTTACTATGGATACTGGGCATTAGAGCCGCCAGGTCATTCCGTCGTAATGTAAGACTATGTGAAGCTCAATGTGTGAATGTGCGACAGTATCTCTGTGTAACATAACGGCATGTCATCAAAAAATCCATCCCAGAGCAGGTAAAGTTAAAGACGTGAATCAGAGTTAAAGTAATCAGGTTTGCATTTCATCAATGGAGTCAGAACAGGTAAACAAGGCAAACAAAAGCGGAGGCAGGAAAAAATAGGAACTAAGAGGCAGGTAGAAAGGAACGGCTCGACAAAATGGCAGAAGGCAACATTGACAGCCTGGTAACTAGGAAACCGGGACCCACTGAAAGCTAATGAACTATTGAAAACAGGTGCGCAGGCAGGTTGCTGATCAGGTGGTGGGCAGAGCAAAGAAAATAGTGAGGGGGAGGAGGGAAAAAGGGAGGAGGTGAGACACAACGGGAAAAGATCCAAAATAGAACAAGACATTGGGAGAGAGAGAGAGACCCTGACGCCAGGATCATACCAGACTGATCCAACAGATGCTGGTATCAAGTACTCGACCTTGGACATGTATGTCTTTTTTTGTGTCCTCTTAGTTTAACATGTACGGCATGCAACATAATACTTTCGATGCCATTGCTTCTGAGTTTTCCTGATCTTGAAAGTCTGTCTCTGGGTCCTTCTGCATGGACAAAAGTGTCCTTTCAACTGTATGGGAACAGGTTGGGGAGGTCTTTTACATATTTAAGCATGACAATGCATCACATTTTTACTTGGGGGTTACCAGAAGGGCTTAACTTCCTACTACCCTGTTTGCTACCAACTAGTTAGTCTCATTGAAGAGATTCTGCATTTGGGAAAGGATTTTGGGATCGGAAAGCTTTGTTGTGTCCGTTTGTATTTGGAGTAGTATTGACCAATCACGTTCAAGAAGGCTTTGGTTTGAATGCAGGTAAACAGTCCGTGTTGAGACGAAATGAGGCGGGATTGCATTAGCCAAAATTCAATCCATGCATCCCACCAGGTATCATCTGACGATGATACATCGTCTCTCAACTCTATCTTCCATGGCCGACTGCCACCTTATTTGAAAAACCCAATTAAGGTGGCAGGGTGCTTAAAGATTCCTACTTCCTGTTGTCTATAATGTAAGTCTTTTCAAGTAAAATTTCACGAAATAAAACTTGTTAAAAAAAAAGAACAAGTAATGGATTGAGTGTGGACAGAGAGAGCCATCGCTCGCTGTTAGGACACGACGTAAGAAGCCGTTTTTCGGGGCCCTGAGAGCTTCTGGGCCCCTTGTGCAGCTGAACCAGTTGCACCATCGATATTCACTCCATTTGGGAGGGTTTCACACTGGTAGAGAGAGAGAGATCGGAAAAAAAGGAGGGAGAGAAGTTATCACCTCATTGCTTTTACAATTTTGTTTTTACTATACTATTAATATATGTAATTGACAAACATGGACAATAAAGTGACTTTCTACTTATTTTTTTTAAAACCTAAAAAAAAAGAAGAGCTGAGTTTTATGTAAACACCCTCTCCCCCTCTTTAACCAGCCATTCGCTGTTAATTAAAACACCAACTGTTGTTGATTTACTTTCTGTTTTAATCCTCGCAATGGGCTGCTGGAACATTATCTGGACTCTGTTCAGCACTTAATTTACCCAGCCCCCCCCCCCCCCCCCCCCACACACACACACACACACACTGCTCACCGTGTTAGTTTCTGTGGACATTCGCTCGTCTTTTATATTCCAGTGGCTGAGAGCTCTGACAGTACGCGGCAGTGTGCAGCAGCTGAACATGAATTTTATATGAATTTTCAGCCTGAAAATAATTTCATTAAACGCTTGTGTAAACACGAAAAGAAAATGCAGCTGTATTTAATTAACAATAGCGTCTGAGAGCAAAATCTACACTCCGAACTAAAACCTCGCCAAAGACATGGTGGTTAAACAACGAGCTGCCACATTCATACCTTCGGGGACACGGGCGTCTTAATATTTTGATAGAGTCACAGAAATAAAATCGACAACAGTATCAGTTCTGTCCATGCCATGAGTGTTCTTACTTCGTCTGCACGCCTTGTAAGAAGGATAAGTGTGCTTTTCCATGGCAACAAACTGTACAATCGCACTGTCCTTGAACAGCCCTTCATGTTCTGTTGAAAATGCATGCTGGATATGCGCGTGACAGTTTACCGTACGCGCACGCGCACATTAATGTTTACAATAAACAACTGATGGAGGTAGAATTCTTGTGATTCCACCAGACGCGCTGCAAAAATGTCCCAGAAGCGTCCTTGACACGTGTGGAGAGCGTCTCCTTCGCTGGTTGAGGAGATGCACCCAAAACCAACTCCTTCTAACCCCCCCTCTGTCATATTTCAAGTAGGAGAAGACATTGTTTTTACCGATTTTGTCTACGGGGGCCGCTTCCATGGTTGCTCGACTGTTATTGGAGCACAGAACGAAAAGGGGCAGGACTTAACAAGGATTAATTAGGGGTGTGACCGCTGGGCTAATGGTGAACTCATTCACCTAATAAGGGTGAGGCAGTCAATCAAAACTGGCTGGAAAACACAGAAAGTCAGGAAGTGAAGAGATCTGAAACAAGGGGACAAGTGAGACAAAATAAAACGGGAAACAAAAGAAGAATGAATAAACTAAGTAAAAACATGACAAAGCTGCAGGGCAGATTATGACCCTTTGAACATGTCATTTTCAGTTGAATGTACAATCGTTTATTCATAAAACATGAACTAATCCTTAACCCAATGAGTTGCGTTGAGTTTTGTTTTTTGGCTCTATTACACACCTGGTTTCATGTTGTTTCCATGAAGGCCGGGCGTTTTATGAGCGTCATCTAAAAAATCTCCAAAGTTCTGTAATTGGCCGAGCTTCCAGCATCTTCGCTCAAATGATTGAACTGCAACTTGACCATAAAAAAGAAAAACAAAAGTGAGCTTGAGAGTGAGGCTGGCTTTGCAAAGATAATAACTTTAAATGCTCAGGATAAAATCCCATGAAAGAATGCATGAAATCAGTGAATGAAATGCACCAAACCAGCATAACTAAAGGTATGAAAAGACACCTTCCCTTGAAGAAGCCATCTTGTTTGGTGGATATACGTCTTTTATGCATTTCTTCCTCCCTGCTCTGTGTTAAGTATACATCCACGAGAGAACACTGATGCTAATACCCCATGCATATTCAATGTAACATGTTAAATACCCTCCTGAATGCACGCGCAGCATTCCCTGCACGACACCAACGTGCTGTGGTGGTGTGTGTAGGCATGCTGGAAAACACAAGAGGCATTTCTTCAAATGTGTAAGCAGGCTAATCCTCGGCAGCCTGCTGTTGCCCCGAAGCTACAGGGGCTCAGTGAGGCTGCAGCTGTGCACAGATCAGCACGTTGGAGGTTTAATATAGCAGCAGAGCTGCCGGTATGTGCACACACTGACAAAGACATGTGTTGTCACAAAGCAGTTGTTCACAAAACAGGGATCTTTAAAGACGTCCCAGAGGTTCTTGAGGAAGATTCACACCAAAGATGTGCCAGGGGCTCTTCAAGATGCGATTGGCAAGGTGACAGCAGTCCCTGCGGGGAACTAAAGGGTTCCTGAGGGTTTATTGGGGATTCAACGGTCCTTCAGGGGGTTCTAATCATTGAAGAAGGCCCAGGTTTCTTTAGGGAATTTAAGTTTCCAGTGCCCCTCAAGAAGGGCCTGCCCAGTTACACTCTGCAACAGTCCTTTAAGTTGTCTACGACATTACAAATGTCTATTTATACGCAAAATCCATACCTATGAACCTCTCAGTAACCAACAATAAACCGTGTTTCAAGCTTTCCGTTTTCATATTAGGTTGAAAGTTCTACAAGGGGTTCTTGGGGAGATTCGAGTAGACACTAAAGCTTCTTTGGGAGGTTTCCCATGTCCCTGAAGAGGGTTTTAAGTAGGTTTCTAGGGCTCCCTTATGAAGGTTCTGGTAGTTTCTGAGAGAGTTCATTGGGTTCTTAAAAAGGTTCTAAGGGTTTACGATTGTCACCGTGAGGTTCTCATGACAGCTTCAGGTGTCTTGGTTGGAAAGTACCAAATATTTTCTTTGAACATGTCAAGGATCTGCAACTAGGTTACAGTACTCTGAGCCTGCGCTACCATGAGCTCTTTTAGAGTAGTCCTGATGTTCTTAAGGATGTTCCAATAGCTCTTGGAACTAGAAGTTCTGGTTGTCCTTGTTGAAGTTACCATAATTCTCGATAGTTCCTCTGGGTTTTCGAGATGTTTTAAGGGTTGAAATTGGGGGAGTTTCACGAGTCTTCACAAGGAAGTTCCTTAAACTTGCATTCTTTCTAATGGCCAGCAGGAGGCGACACCTCTGGTTGAGAACATACGTCTGATGTATCGAAGTCTATGAGAAAATAACCCTCAGTGAACATTATAGACACGAGTTTATGGTCTCAAGCACTAGTTGCAGGTGTTGACAGGTCGCTACCACGGCGTTGTCCGTGTTTTCATCTCACAACTTTGAACCCTTTCACAGTGTGTTTTCAGTTCATGAAAGTTAATTGTAACATTTTGGGTTGCCTAAAACGTTTAGTTGTACTTAGCTCCACCTTCTCGGGTCACTTCTGGTTGCAAAAAAATAGATGATGACGGACAAAAAACAAGATGGCAAAGGCCAAAATGCCGAACTCAAGGTTTCAATACCAGTAGTCCACAAATCAATGGGTGACGTCACGGTGACTAAATCCACTTCTACCATACAGTGCAGTACAAACATGTCTTTCTATAATCAAGAAATACAGTGAAATCAGAAAAGAGCAAATGCATAGGATGTCTTGAGTGCTATGGATTGTTCCCTCTTCAAAAACTAATCATGGACGGAAAAATGAATTAAATGATTTGTATTTGAAAAATGGGAAATATTTGCAGCTTCTAGTGATTAATTATAATTTATTCACAGAGAGAAAAGTCAGAAAGTCCCCCCAGAAAAACCTTCCTCATCGCAGAATATCAATTTTTTTCTGTTTCACTTGTGAATTCCTGGTTCTGGTCCTGGATGCTGAGTTTGTATTTAAAACTGTGCCAGTTTACCAGTGTAGCATTTCTCTTCCTCGGCTCCAGTCCACTCACAGCAACACACTGTATGAAGAGTGTGTTTTGGTGTTGGAGCTTACATACATTATGAATGGAGCTCGCTGCTTCTAGCCTCTCCTGGGAGGGAAGATCAAACTAGAGGCTGTGGTGGTACAGAGAGGAGAGGAGGAAACAAGAAGACAAGGGAGGGAAAGAGGATGGAGGAGTGGTAAGAAGAAAAGAGAAACAAAGAGATTTATGAGTATATGTGTTACAGCAAGAAATCTTGATATCAAACCAATTTCTTCCCCTTCTCAAGCCGGGATATGTTTGCTTTGTTTTGCTTTTTCTACTCAAATCCCAGTTGGCAGGACCTTGAAAATACATTCATCATCACACTGAGGCCGTGTCCCCTCTACTACAAACCGAAGGCCAACTCCTTTAATCAAGAGAAACATGTTCAGTTATCATGTTCAGACAGAAGAGTGAACCTATACATGAGGAAGACGGTGCGTGAAGACAAGTGAACAGATATGAAGGAAGAAATGAAGGATGGAGGAAGGTGAGGGGCAGAAATAAAATGAGAGGGAGGAAGAAGAGAAGGAAGAAGCATGGTAAAAAGATAGAAAGGCCACGAAGAAAGGTGCGAAGAGATTGTGGAAAAAAAATAATGAGAGAGGGAAAGGAAGCAATAAACAGAGAGAGAAAAGAATGTGGAAGGAGGGGAAGGAAGTAAAGAAGGAGAGGAGGAAGGATGAAAGGGTCCGAGAAATAAATAAAATGGCTAGCGGAGAGAAAATGTCTCTTTCTTATTCAAACACAAGCACATACAATAAAGTAAGACAGGCACACACACACACACACACACGCACACAAAGAGTAAATGGGATTAGTTATTGAGGGTTGCAGAGGCCAACAGGGCCGCAATCAAACTCAGGGATAATGGTGCTGTAGCGCACACACACACACACACACACACACACACACACACACACACACACACACAGTTCCTTCTTGCAAGAGCGGCACAGTGGATCAATAGTAAAGCCTGTTTCCTGTAAGCTGTTAAGTGTGTTACTGCGGTGAGACAGAAACTGACTGTGAGCAACAAGTTTCACAGCTGCTCTGTGAAATACTTCATCATGTGTCCACTTCTACCTGGACTGGTTGAACGTTTAGACAACTGAAAGTACTCGGATGAAGTAGTTTTAGAAAACTGTGTTAATGGTTGAAAACAAACAATCGGCTGGAGTGTCCGATCGAAGAAGATGATGAAAGCAGCTATTGTGTGTGGGTCGACAGTGTAGGGAAGGTTACTCTTGAAATGTAACAGGTTACAGATTACTCGTTACTCTGTTAGAAATGTATTACATTTGAGAACTTTTTGAATAACTGTTGGAACAACTGTTGGGCAATAAAGCCAGATGTTTTCCTCAGGTTTGACATTGAGCGTTTCGGTGATACACTGTACAGCAGGGGTCGCCAATAGGCGCACCACGGTCCGGATCCGGACCCAGACGCTGTCCTATCCGGACCCGGACGTATAATTGATGGATAATTGAGAATTGTACATTTTGGCGGAGCGCTTCTGTTTTAACCTGCGCAGCTTTTCTGGCCTTTACGGCACTCATTCATCAGTTCAGGAAACACACCGACCAATTACATACATTGTAAATAATCTCACGTGACGCTACTCAGCCAATCGAATGTTTATTCCAAAATGCATCGTGAGTCGAGTGAGATTACGCAGACAGGCGGGAGACGGAGCGAGAGCAGTGAGAGAGAAGCAGTGAGAGAAGTGAGTAAGTCGGAGAATCAAGTGAACATGGCGTGCTCTAAAAAGAGAAAAGTGGACCTCGAAAACAGAGCTTTAACAAAGAATGGACGGACTCGTATTTGTTCGTGGTCCGTGTACGCTTTAGTCATCTGTTTTACCGTTCATTCGATAAAACGAAAATACGGAAATACCATGGTATTCTCGTTTTTCGTTTCAAACCAAAAAACGGGAAAACGGAAATGGGCGGTCGTATTTCCGTTTTTGGTTCTGAATTCAAAAACGGAAAAACCACAGAACCAAAGTCAAATAACGAGCCGTATTTCGTTTTTGCAAATCCCTTTTTGTTTTTTCCATTAAAACGAGACGCAGAGCACAACAGGTAACCCGGAAAGAAGAATATTTCAGGGGTTCTGCGCGTAACAGGTTCCGTGCGTAACGGATTCTGCGCGTAACGGGTTCTGCGCATAACGGGTTCCGTACGTAACGGGTTCCGTGCGTAACGGGTTCTGTGCGTAACAGATTCCACACGTAACGCGTTCCACGCGTAACGGGTTCCACGCGTAACAGGTTCCAAGCGTAACGGGTTCCGCTCGTAAAGGGTTCTGTGCGTAACGGGTTCCACGCGTAACGGGTTCCACGCGTAACAGGTTCTGCTCGTAACGGGTTCCGTGCGTAACGGGTTGCACGCGTAACGGGTTCCGTGCGTAACAGATTCCACACGTAACGCGTTCCACGCGTAACAGGTTCCAAGCGTAACGGGTTCCGCTCGTAAAGGGTTCTGTGCGTAACGGGTTCCACGCGTAACGGGTTCCACGCGTAACAGGTTCTGCTCGTAACGGGTTCCGTGCGTAACGGGTTCCACGCGTAACGGGTTCCGTGCGTAACAGATTCCACACGTAACGCGTTCCACGCGTAACAGGTTCCAAGCGTAACGGGTTCCGCGCGTAACAGGTTCTGCTCGTAACGGGTTCCGTGCGTAACGGGTTCCACGCGTAACGGGTTCCGTGCGTAACAGATTCCACACGTAACGCGTTCCACGCGTAACGGGTTCCACGCGTAACAGGTTCCAAGCGTAACGGGTTCCGCTCGTAACGGGTTCCGTGCGTAACGGGTTCCACGCGTAACAGGTTCCAAGCGTAACGGGTTCCGCGCGTAACAGGTTCTGCTCGTAATGGGTTCCGTGCATAAGGCGTTCCACGCGTAACGGGTTCCACGCGTAACAGGTTCCAAGCGTAATGGGTTCCGCTCGTAACGGGTTCCGTGCGTAACGGGTTCCACGCGTAACAGGTTCCAAGCGTAACGGGTTCCGCGCGTAACAGGTTCTGCTCGTAACGGGTTCCGTGCGTAACAGGTTCCACGCGTAACGGGTTCCGTGCGTAACGGGTTCCACGCGTAACGGGTTTTGTGCGTAACGGGTTCTGTGCGTAACGCGTTCTGTGCGTAACAGATTCCATGCGTAACGGGTTCCACGCGTAACGGATTCCGCGCGTAACGGGTGCTGTGCGTAACGGGTTCCGTGCGTAACAGATTCCACGCGTAACGGATTCCACGCGTAACGGGTTCCGCTCGTAACGGGTTCCGTGCGTAACAGGTTCCAAGCGTAACGGGTTCCGCGCGTAACAGGTTCTGTGCATAACGGGTTCCACGCATAACGGGTTCCGTGCGTAACGGGTTCTGTGCGTAACAGGTTCCAAGCGTAACGGGTTCCGCTCGTAACGGGTTCCGTGCGTAACCGGTTCCGTGCGTAAGGCGTTCCGTGCGTAACGCGTTCCATGCGTAACAGATTCCACGTGTAACGGGTTCCACGCGTAACAGGTTCCAAGCGTAACGGGTTCCACGCGTAACGATGATTATTTCATCTGATATTTGATGTTCATGGTTAATTTACATTAGTTGTATACATCATGTATTTATATGTGTGTCATTTAAGAACTAAACATACCTACATGAAAGAGTGAGCATATGTTGATCACGAGGCAATAAATAATGAAAATTGAAAAAATAAAGACGTTTAGTTTATTCTTGTTGAACATTAAGCCTAATTCAACTACCTCATTGGTTTATTTGTCACACTTAAATCCTGAATTGAATGGTTAAACAGAAGAGGTCAAAGGGCCGAGATGAGAAGATATAATGTTGGTTAAATGCTGTGGTCCAAATAAAATGACTTCAGTTTTATTGCCATTGAGTTACAGAGAGTTTGACTCAAGAATATTTTCATTTTTCTTCCCTAATCTCACAAAACAAGAGCAAAAACCAGATGAATTGGTTCTCTTTTCTTCTTTGCTACCATGTTACCTGTCTCGTGACCCCTCAGATTGATCTCTGGAGCTGTGGGTGGATGCAGACCGTCAGGCTGAATTGAGTTGGGAACCAGTGCAACAGACTACCAGCTCTTTAGCATGTTGGACACACCAGCATGGCACTGTCTCGTAAAATTAAGTTCCCATCCAATAACACTGGTCTGCAGAAGACTGCTTTGGGAGGAGGGCTGTTTAAAACTGCGACCGTAATTTTGACCGAGATTTTCTCAATCTGGACCTTTTGGAATTTTAATTGAAGACCCCTGCTGTACAGTAATGTTAGAGCTCTTTTCTGATTTCAGGAGGAAAAAATAGTTGAATAGTTCCGGCACTGAAAGACTTTCTTGCCTGACCCCACCCACCTTGGTGTGAGAGAGAGAGTGAGGGCGGGGCCATGAGTGGCTGAGCTAATCAATTAAATCAGATTCCACCAGTGGCAGCTGGTGACTCAAAACATCCGTCGGGTCCATCCCACTGAAATGATGTCACCAGTCGTCGTTGTGAGGACACCAAACGGAGGTCGGCGATATGTCGCATTTGGTGTATGGGGTCATTTTTGTGCATCAGAGGTCATTTCAGTCACTTGAACAAACAACCCATTGGCATAGCAAGAATTATACTGTAAGTTAAAGTTGAAAATTAAGTCATTTTTAAATGCAAATTTGATAAATTGGAGTGACACACCAAAGAGAGTAAAGGCAAAAGCAGTGATTTTTCCCCCACCTTTTTGGTTCTTTTACGAAGAGAGAGAAACACACACACACACACACACACACAAACTCTTCTGTCTGTACTTGCTTTGCTGTGATTTCCCTGCTGAGCTGCTTCCTTATTATTCAATTAGAGTAGGAAATTCATCTTAGCATCTGCAGCAGAAAACAACAACTGCTGGAACCTCTTTTACCTTCACACAGTAAAGAGGAGTGTGTGTGTGTGTGTGTGTGTGTGTGTGTGTGTGTGTGTGTGTGTGTGTGTGTGTGTGTGTGTGTGTGTGTGTGTGTGTGTGTGTGTGTGTGTGTGTGTGTGTGTGTGTGTTGCTGTTACAGCGAAGCCCACCTTCCCTATGCATCCCTCTGGGTTGTGAAGCAGGTTGACTGATCTTACCGAGACTCATTTGACGTCCCATGATTCATGTCAGCAGGCGAAGAAGGGAAAAAGAGTGTGTATATGCCACATACATATGAGTCTGTGTGTGTGTGTGTGTGTGTGTGTGTGTGTGTGTGTGTGTGTGTGTGTGTGTGTGTGTGTGTGTGTGTGTGTGTGTGTGTGTGTGTGTGTGTGTGTGTGTGTGTGTGTGTGTGTGTGTGTGTGTGGGGCCCTCGGGGACAGGAGGATGTAGGAAAGGGGTGATTATTTTTCTCTCTTTAACACCATATTACATGATGGATAACCACATCCACCGGGACACATGATGGATAGATCTCAACACACTTAACGCACACACAAGCAGCTAATCCTCACACACACACCAGCGGCGTCTGGAGCCCATCAAAACAGCAGCTCCCATTGTTTTACAAAAAAAAGACAACGCCTTGACGCCTTGACACTCGTCCTTTCCGTTTGATGTACGTCGATGCTGGAAACATCCAGGCGACCGTACTTTATGCTGGTCAAAACAAAATACAAAACTGATTGGTTTGAGGTTTGATGATTACTTTGTTTGTGTGACACAGCAGAAATGCTACTTCATGTCTCACAAACTAGAGCAGCCATGAACAATGGTAGACACTGCACAACCCACTTTTAGTCACTACACCAAGCTTTTAAGACCATCACTTTAGCCGGCCTGGTTTCCTAAAAATTACCTTTCCGTGCAATGAAACTGCGTCATCAATTGTGTGTCCAGAAAAACATGTTGTTCTCACAGATTACATTTTATTAGAAATGTTTCGGCGATAGGTTAAAAACAAAGTCCATGTGAGTCCGGCTCAGGCAGGAAGTATTAATTTACCATCATGTTTCTTCTCTTAGAGAGCAAATTCTATTTTTGTAAGTTGAATAATTTTGCTCTTTAAATAATGACAACTGATGAATTCCATTCAGAAAACAATTTTCCTGAAATAGATTAAGTGGGTTTTTAGGAATAAATGTGTTTCTTGTGTTTGTTCCAACTACAACTGCAGTTGATAATTTAAGCCTGGGACGACTTCACCAAAGACATCATCTGGTTATTTAAAGTCCATAATGAGGACTTTGTGTACCAGGAGCAGTATTTCACTGTTTTGACCCAGTTAGACAAACTATTTTGATGTCTTGGTTGTCGTATTCTATTACCAGAACATCCATTTCACACAGTAAGATGTGCTATTTGGGGACATCCAGACGTTGTCAGTAGGTTCACTGGGGATCAAAGCTCAAACACTGACGGTGACACAGTTTGTTCGGACTGCACAGCAGCTTTACTCTCTGCCTTTGCTTACTTTTGATTGAATTGTATTGTCACAGTTTCTGAAGACACTTGGTCGCTATGCTTCCTCTGTGCAGTAAAAGGCACTTCACCCAGTATGTGATCAAGAGCAGGGAAAATTTAAAAAGCTGATAAATTTAAAAATGACATGCAGCTGTTCCTGATGTTGTCATCTGAAGTCCGTATCTAACAGGTCTCTGTGTGAGAGCTGATGTAGCTCAGAAGGAAACAGCTGGTTCTGCATTCTAACCCTGTCTGAATGAATATGAAAATATAATTAGTTTGTTGTTCGTCCAACCATGAACAACTTTCATGTACTTCTGCAACTTGGAAGACTTGGAACTACTCAGCTCCACTTTTATTCCAGATTAATTTAATATTAATTTAAATATACCCTTGGTGTCGGGCAGAAACCTTGATATCATTTCTTTAATATAATTGAATGTCTGCATGGTCAGATACTTGCATGTGTCAATATATTATCCATATTCTACCAAAATCAAGCTCCAATTAAGTTACAAGGTTTTTCGCCTGTGGATGTTGAGATGCGTGTTTTGTCTGTCGTTAATTAGAACGGCCGCTCAGCCGCTGAGGTCACAATGCTAGCTAGCTGAGCTAGTCTCCTCTAATCTATAGTCACAACGTTAACATCAGTGCTAAATCAGATAAACAGGCAAAGCTTTCACTGAGCGAGGCGAGGGGTGCTGTGAAGCTTAATGCCTTCGCCCGGGGCTTCTCCAGGCCGACCTATAGATCCGGCGGTCGCTGTGCATCACCACAGAGGACGTGGGCCCGACGAGGGCCCGCCAGCACCAGGGAGAGATCTCATGAGGGGATCCTCCCACACCGAGCGTCCATCCCTGACACCAAGATGAATTCCCTGGGCAGACTGCTATTCTGGAAGTGTACAAATATTTTCGATTCCTGATGAAACGGGCAAACACTGCCTCTGACAAAGTCAGATGAAATCGCCTGTTAACCTTCAGCTCTGCTTTGTGCGGCACTTCATTCAAGAAGGTGGAGGGCTGGAGGTATGAGGTTTTGCTGACAGTTTTACAATCCAATGGATTTAGATATAGTCACAAGCGCTGAGTTTTCCACCTGATAGCGCAGATATATATGATATGGACTTAAATAAATACAAACATAATGCATCACTTATCAAAATAGCTTCTTTTCAACAAATGTCTATCAAGCAAGTCCTGCCATTGACGTCCCCCCAGATTTGAAATTGAAATTGCATCTTTGGAAATGCGATATACCGGCATGGATATCTGCAGATCTCAGTATAAAGTTGAATGTGCAAATGGCTGACAAACACAAGTTCTTCCTCTTGCAGCCTGCATTTGGCTCATCATTTAAACTAAACCCTGTTTCTCTCTCTGACTCTCACTTCTTTTGTGTTAATATGTCCCCTACCATTCAAGTCAGAGAAAGAGAAGCTCTCTCTGTTTGTTTATGACTCTGGTCTCGGCTGTCCTTGAAGACAAACCAAACACACCTCCTCTGCAGACAAAGGACACGTATTCAGCAGACTCCCTCAGTCAGCCTTGAAGAGGGGAAGAATCACCAGGGCACAATACGAGTCTGCTCATTGTCAATCCAGTCACCTCCAGCCAAGCTGGCGCTCACTGTCTGCTCTCCGTACACAGGCTGGAAGTGTGTTTGTGTGATCCTCTTTGCTTGTCCGTCACTATGTCTGTCGATGTGTTACCACTTCCCTTCCGTGTTCATTATTGGGTTCAGCGAAAGAGTTAACTCTGCTGTGTTTGTCTTATGTTTGATTTGTTTCAACACACCTTAATTCCAAAAGAAATTTTGGACAGAGTCTTGGTAACCTGTCATCCTTCATGAACAGAAATAGCTGAACAGGAGTATTATTCCATATGTTTTGGGTTTTCCAAGTTACTGTCTCCTTCTTCTACCCATCATCCCTTGAATTTTGAGATTGTTTCCTGGACGTTTCAAAATGCCTTCTCACTTGTCCTACATATTCACTCGTGGTGTTTGCTTTGATGCAAGTTGAACTACTCATGCTTGCACAGTATAATATCTCCCGCTGTTGATCAAGGGTTGATGCCTTCCAGCGCTTGATTGGCTGAATACACCAGATCCGGCTAATGAGCTGTCAGAAGAATAGAGAAAGATGGAAGAAAGTACTGTCCCCAACCCAGAGGCGGTGTCGGCAAAGTCTTTGAACTTATGTCTGGAAACTTTTGTTGTTATGTCAGTCTACCCAATGCACCATTGGAAACAATTGCCCCCTACAGTCTTTCATAAATAATCTTTCAATATGTTGGTTTCGTATGTAGTCTCACATCCAAAATTCAAACAATTGCATTGGCTGAATAAGCCGACTGATATTTCAGTGATGCTACAAACCACAGTTTGACTTAAACATACGTAACTTACGTTAGCCCCTTTTAGCTCATTGTTTTGGTTTTACATCACTTTAGTTGTATTGTTCAGTCTCAGAGACCAGCAGCTGTTTTCAGCAAACAAGCGCTGATACACCCACAGTGCCAAGGACCAAACGGCACACAGTCGGCTGGATGTGTGAATATACAAGTTTCCTCAGCCATAGCCATTACAACGTTATCAATGATGGTTATGATATAGTGGTGAATCTTTAAGCTTTTTTTGACCTGGCCAGAAATCCACCTATTACGAATGTTACCAGCCGATTGAATGGCTGTTATCAGTGGTTATCATTACCATTCTTCTCCTTCAGACTCAAACTGCACCTTCCATGTTGTGAAAGTGAAATGGCGACATTTTTCAACTTAACGTTGTGAATTTAAACAAAACAACTTTAGCCAACAAACCTACTTTAGCGATAGGTTTTGAACTATATGTTCAGGAAAAGATCATGGTTTGGGTTGAAATGAGTTTGTTTGCTACGCAACTTAAGTTAACATGTTTTGAGTTTTGGTTTCACACAAGACACAAACTGTGGCCCCTGGGTTGAGGTCCTGGGCTTGTTTGACCCATCCATACACCCACGCATTGACTCCGTCCTCATTTGTAACTCCCTGAATACCTTATTTTGTTATTGTGTACACTGTTTCATTCTCTTTTCCCTCAAAGCCTTCTTTGGTGGATGACCTCATCTTTTATTTAAATCTTAGTCAGACGTGCATAATAAATGACGCTCTGGTGAGACAAATACATTTCCGTCAACTAAACCCAACTTTTTAAACTCAAGTCTATTGAGACTCCTTATAAGCTGCAATAAATGTCAAATAGTTTGCTGAAAGTTCGTTGAGACAAGTTATCATATTTTCATAATACAGTCTAACAGCTCGAACAAGCAAGTCAAGAGAGGTCACATTTTAAATGTGAAGGCTGTTGTCTTTCAGAATTTCATGATCGGTATGAGTCCCGGAGCTCGGCTGCTTGGTAACCAGAACTCACATTTCATTCAAGGGCAAAAGGTCCTTGAGCCATTCGTAAAGACCGGCCCACATTTTCTTATCACCATCTGTTAACGAGGGAGAAGGAAGACCAACCACTTGAACCACTTTAGCCTTTCAATGCTGAGGCAGAAAGCACAGCACATTGCTGAATATTGTAGTAACTGACTTACCTTTGCACAATAAAACTATGAATCAGACTGGAGGGACGAATTCAGCTTTTGAAAGATAAAAACATGTTCATATTGACTGAAAACATGCAAGTATTTACGTGATCATATTTGTGTTCAGTAGAAAGCAGACTGACCTTAAATGTTAATTATTGTAGTCTTACTTCTTTTATTAACTAACATGTCTTGTTTATTTTTCTTTTATTGGTCAACTATTATTTTTAATCAATATTTTAATCTTGTGTTGTTAATGGTTGTAATTATCATTTCTTAGTAATTCTACTGGCTGGTTGCTGATCTAAATAATTTAAATTTTAATTCCTACTTTTACATTTTTTAACTCAGTTACAGTCTGTTTTAATCGTGTTTATTTCCGTTTTATCTTTACACTATCCATGTAGTGTTTGTGGCTGCAACTTTCATAGTAGCTCAAGCGTTATGCTGCACATTGTGTTTGACTTTGAGAACGAAGACTGGGGTTCACGTGAATGAATGACAAGTGATATTGGTGAGCAATCAATCATAAAGATATGTATCATGCAAATGCATTCTCTAGTTCTATATTTATTTTTTATATATCATTGCAAACTAAATATATAACGTTTGGACTGTTGGTCAGACAAAACAAGCAATATCAACACAGACAATTGCGTGAAAGGCACTTTTACCTACTTTTCTACTTTTTAGACTAAGCCAATCAGTTTATTGAAAAAATAATTGACTTATCGAAAATGAAAAAGATCAATAGTGTCTGCTCTAAACAAGATTATTCCATGATCTCAATCATGACCATGTCTTCAGCAGTTATGGCTGAACCATGCAACAATCTCCAGTTGTGATACGTGAAGGCAACGCTGAAGTGTCTTATACTTGTATTCTCTCTACTGACCAGCAGGGGGCGACTTATCTGGTTGCAAAAATAAGTGATTGTATAGAAGTCTATGAGAAAATGACTCTACTCCTCTTTTGATTTATTACCTCAGTAAACATTGTAAACATGAGTTTATGGTCTCAATCTCTAGTTTCAAGTCTTCTTCAATACAGCATGATGTTCATTTAGTAAATTATGGTCCAGCAGGGTATGCTTTATTGCGGGGCTTCCTTGTGATTGACAGGTACCTGTCAATCCCTTGTCCGGTCTAGGAGTTGTCCTTGTTTTTGTCTTATATCTTAAACACTTTCACAGTGTTTTCGGTTGTACTTGGCTCCATCGTCTCGTGTCACTTCTGTTTGCAAACCACGAAGATGGCCAGTGCCAAAACACCGAACTCGAGGATTCAAAACCGCAGTCCACAAACCGATGGTTCACGTCATTGTGACTATACACGTCCATTTCGTTCGTACAGTCTATGGCCTGAACCCTACGTGCAGGTGTCATTAACCCCGAAAGGGGTTTCACGATCAGTCCATGTGCTTTAAGAGAGATGATAAACAATACATATTTCTGCTATGCTGCTGTTTTTATAATAATGTCTGATGAATCCAGTTTAGCTCATTACTTTGGAAGCTTCTTGTTTCGTTGCTTTGAGCAAGTTTTAATTTTTTTTTCATCTCAGTCTAACCTCATTACTTCAGATTTGGCTCAGTGCTGTTACTTTTGTCTGTGTTTGTTTGTGCCTCCCAGGTAATACTGTCTCACTGTGAGGGAAGGACAGCTCCGTGCCAAATTGGTTTCAGGTGTTTCACTGCAGCAGTAAGTAGGTTACCAAGTTGGACCGCTTGTTTGGAAGTTGTTGAAGATGCTACTTTTTTTTTGGAAGAATCACACATGAACTGTACTTCTTCCTGCAGCACCTATACCGTTATTTATAGCAGTACACCGTTTTTAATTATGTGCTTCACTGATACAAACATGCTCTGGTATCTAACTTGACCTCATGTCTGAACCAAGCCACTAATCACAATGACTGGTTTGCTGCCTTGCTGCTTTCGGTGCTCTGGTAAAACCTGCTGCTCTCACCCAATTAGTCGGCCAACTATATGAAGTTGATTTCTAGGAGACATGGTTGCAAGAGCTGTATTTTGTTTTATGGGATTATGTTGCTGTGTGACATTTGCATCTCAAAGGCAAATCATTTATTATTTTAGTATCTGTACCTGAAAATAACTAAATAATGACATTTTTCTCTAAAGGGGTTACATCAAAATCGAAATTAATTTAAACTATAACAGTAATCATATTACTTTTACTTCAGTTTTTACTTTTTAAATGACTTTGCCTCCAGAAAACAAACATGACATGCAGCTAGTTTATTTGGGTTATGAGCAGTTGTTTTCGCTACTTTGTTGTGCAGTAAAACTAACAGCTAAGATTATTAATGACACTGTATGAATTGTAATAAGCAGAAGAAATCCTTTGTTGTCCGACCCAGTTCATCCACTCGTCTTCCTTTAGTGAGTCTGCTTTTTAAAGAGGAAAGGAATGTGTCCTCAGACTGTGATTGGTCCAGCTGCGTCATTAGTCGTTCCTCTGTGGGAGGAAAACTGACAGTGTGATGAATAAGGAGAGCAGAAAACTCTCTTTCTCCGTCTCAACACATCATTAATAAACTGGCCTTAATTGCATGTGAACGTCCTCGGAGTAAAGAGATATTTTTGTCTCTTATTTAAAAGACAAATTACTGAACCCGTCATCAATAATCTCACCGAGCAGAGAGGTGTGTGTGTGTGTGTGTGTGTGTGTGTGTGTGTGTGTGTGTGTGTGTGTGTGTGTGTGTGTGTGTGTGTGTGTGTGTGTGTGTGTGTGTGTGTGTGTGTGTGTGTGTGTGTGTGTGTGTGTGTGTGTGTGTGTGTGTGTGTGTGTGTGTGTGTGTGTGTGTGTGTGTGTGGTTCATCTACTTCTATATGTGTGATGATATGCAGGGCAATGTCAGAGTGACTGTTTGTATTAAATGTGGATGATGTTGTCTGCGCTCGTATTTCTAGCTTTGTGAGGACCAATTGAAGTTTTAAGACCTTGAAAGTGAAGACCTTTTTCTTTCTGAAAAGTAAGTTTTGTTTTCCCTTTTTTAAAGTGAGGACATTTTTGGAAATTGAGAAATTCCAACAACGCATGTTGGAGAGTGTGGGATATGCTCAGTTAACGTCTTTGGACCCAAAAGCTTTTCTTTTTCTTTTTCTTGTGAACGATCTGGCGAAGAGCTTCATTAGTGGAGTGCCACGCCCAGACAACCAACAACAGACAGAGAGAGAACAAACTGACGACTAACAGAAAAACACAGCAGAAACATTAGGAACGAGGGAGAAGCACAGCCGGGACGGTGTGGTTGTTGTTGTTTTGGGGGGGGGGTATTGATGACATTTATTGGAAAGTAAGGAATGTGTTTTGTCAGCGAGGGTCCTCACAAGTAGAGAATTACGAACGTGTGTGTGTGTGTATGCGTATGTGTGTGTGTGTGTGTGTGTGTGTGTGTGTGTGTGTGTGTGTGTGTGTGTGTGTGTGTGTGTGTGTGTGTGTGTGTGACATATTGCATGAGACCCACAGAGTTTCTGTATTAATGAGAAGCAGAGATCAGCAATTATTCAGCAGCAAACCAGTGAAGAGAGACTCATGCAAACCAGCAGGTCCTCTCTTCACTCACACACACACACACACACACACACACACACACGATAGCACTCAAGAGCTCATAGTACCACAACTCTCACTGCCACTACTACACTGTTACTAATACTACGACTACAACAACAGCAGTACAACTTCTACTGCCTTGTTTAATACGGCTGGTACTGCTGCTGCC
This sequence comes from Leptoclinus maculatus, assembly GCA_032191485.1. Classification (NCBI taxonomy): domain Eukaryota; kingdom Metazoa; phylum Chordata; class Actinopteri; order Perciformes; family Stichaeidae; genus Leptoclinus; species Leptoclinus maculatus. Next base: position 1,716,669 of record JAVDOI010000006.1, on the reverse strand, counting down.
TTTCCCTTTGTGCCTCCTGCTATTTCTGTTACTATGTATGAACAGTCTTTCTCTTCCACTAGATAGCTCTCCTTCCACTGTTTTCATAGCCTGATTATCTGACTGATTTGCCATTCTTTACTTAATTCATTCATTCAGCCTGACATGTTCATGTTAGCTCATGTTATTTGGCCTCTGATGTTATCCTTTTCAGTCAACACAGAACATTTTAAATTGTTTCTCTTTATGCATAACAATGTGAAAATTCTTGACAAAAGAAAGGGGAAATCCAAACATTAGCAGTAGGTAAGAAAGCGCTGTATACATCTCTTGGTCTACAGTCTTTTCATGTCATTTGTAAATTGAGTTACAACAACTTGCACAGTTGCGTCCACTTCATCCACTTCTTTTTGCCAGAAGTGTTTTTTTTCGTCTGCAAAGCTCTGAGTGACGGTTGCTCATCAACTGGCACAACTGCAAAACTATTGTTGTGGGCGGCAAATCGGTCTGGAACAAGGCTGCTGTTTTTATGCACATTTAAATAAAAAACCTGAGTAGAAATAGTAGAAAGAAGGCAAAGACTGCAATAACATTCATACACATAGCTAAGGTGGGACAGTTGGAGTGTTGAAAAAGAGAAGGTGTGATGAAGGCTTATGGAAACTCATTCTGATACCTGCTGTTTGCCTCATCTATAATAATGGTCTTCATAACTGCAACATCCCCGGTTTGATTCCCAATGGGGACCTAGTTGTGCAACATTAATTCAGCACCGATCGTCAATGGACAGAGAGTGTCCCCTCCTAGCATTTACTCAACGCTTTGAAGCTTCAGTCACAGTGTTGACATTCAAGCTCTTAATCAAAACGTGGATAGTGTAAACACTCTATTCATTTAACTCAAACTTGGACTTTCTGCACAGAAGCAGATAAAGGTTCTACACTAATAACATTGCCATGATACTATTTGTTGAATTAGATTCCAGCGGTGGTTGAGTAGACTTGTTTCCGAATGATGTGATCCAAACATTTCCAAAAACCAAAACGTCGTAAAAGAAATGTACCGCTACTGTAGACCTGCTCACCAAACAGCAGACAGACTCACTAGCTGGTGAACATTGTGGAGCGAGAGTCAGATATTCCACCCAGGAGTTCAAAGGAGAGTGAATATTACATTCACCAGGTGGCAACAAACACGACTCCAGATGAATGTAATGTGATGCAATTAAGCAACAGTTTCCCTGCAGCAGGGACTGAAGGAAATGTATTCCATTTGTATTTTCATACAAACTTATTACTGTCTAAGGGGGAAAAAACAGCATTCAGACAATTAGGAGACTGAGCTGAACATTCACATTCATTTCTACAATAAACCATTGAAAAATGCATTAAGCTGCACCTATCTATGGAAGCCCATTCCCACCAGCAAAAAAAAAAAAAGATCACTAAAAAAAAATAAAAAATAAATAAGATCACTAAAAAAAAGAAAAAGAAAAAAATAGTAACTTAAAAAAAAAAAAAAAATGTAATTCACAAAAAAAAAAAAAAATAATAATAATCCACCCACAAAATAAATAATAATAATTCTAATATATATATATTTTTTTTTATTTTACTTTTTTTCCATCAGCAAAAAATAAAAAAAACTTTTGGTGCATCCATCTGTAACCATAACACTGACCAGATTTTTTCCAGTTGCTATAGAAAGTCGAAATTATGAGATACTTTAACACAACAGTCATAGAAGCAGCTATGACATATGAATGGATTGTGAGTACATTGAAGACTTCTTTAAAACGTGGCTTTACAACACATGAAATACAGATGATGTTTCACATGGATTGTACTGAGCAAACGCACCCTTGAAGCTCTGGAGTATAAAGAATGAAACCAATGTGGCTGAGGTGGCGACCAATAAACTATGGAAGCCCATTCACGCCAGCAAAAAAAAAATGAATAAGATCACCAAAAAATTAATAAATAATGAATTCACAAAAAATAAAAATGAATTCACAAAAAAAAATATATATATATATAATCCACCCACAAAATAAATAATAATAATTCTAATAATTTTTTTTTTTTTTTATTTAACTTTTTTTCCACCAGCAAAAAAAAAAAAAAACTTTTGGTGCATCCATCTGTAACCATTAACACTGACCAGATTTTTCCAGTTGCTATAGAAAGTCGAAATTATGAGATACTTTAACACAACAGTCAAAAAAAAGTAAAATAAAAAAAAATAAAAAATTATTAGAATTATTATCATTTATTTTGTGGGTGGATTATTATTATTATTTTTTTTTTTGTGAATTCATTTTTATTTTTTGTGAATTAATCTTTTTTTTTTTTTTTTGGTGATCTTATTCATTTTTTTTTTGCTGGCGTGAATGGGCTTCCATAGTTTATTGGTCGCCACCTCAGCCACATTGGTTTCATTCTTTATACTCCAGAGCTTCAAGGGTGCGTTTGCTCAGTACAGTCCATGTGAAACATCATCTGTATTTCATGTGTTGTAAAGCCACGTTTTAAAGAAGTCTTCAATGTACTCACAATCCATTCATATGTCATAGCTGCTTCTATGACTGTTGTGTTAAAGTATCTCATAATTTCGACTTTCTATAGCAACTGGAAAAATCTGGTCAGTGTTATGGTTACAGATGGATGCACCAAAAGTTTTTTTTTTTTTTTTGCTGGTGGAAAAAAAGTAAAATAAAAAAAAAAAAAATTATGAGAATTATTATTATTTATTTTGTGGGTGGATTTTTTTATACTTTTTTTTTTTTTTTTTTTTAAGTTACTATTTTTTTTTGTGATCTTATTTTTAATTTTAATTTTTTTTAGTGATCTTATTTTTTTTTTTGCTGGCGCAAATGGGCTTCCATACCTATCCAGTCATGTAATGAATTAAATATCGTACCTGATTCATCTCCCTGTGCGCCTGACTTGTGACTGTAACATAGATTAGAGTGTGGATACCTGACCTGAGGTCGACGGGGCGCGATGGATTCAGACATACGTATGTCCGACACGGTGGTGTGGTGCCTCACAGCAACAGGGGCCCAGGTTCGATTCCGAGGCTGTACGGGACTTCTGTTTGCATGTTCTCCCCGAGTCAGCGTGGGTTCTCTCCGGGTTCTCCGGCTTCCTCCCACAGTCCAAAGACATGCAGTTTAGGTTAATTGATAACTCTAAATTGTTTTTTTCTGTGTATGCAGCCATTACACCATTTTTTGAGGCCTTTTTAAAAGTCTGTAAGTCTGCTAACTACAGGAGATATGAGTTTTTTTCTCAACTCTTTAAACCTCCCCTTCACTTCTCCATAACCTTTCGCTAACCTTTCAGTTCCCTTCCTAACTGTCTGCCTCTGAGCCGACAGCATTTCACTTCCTGTTCCTAACCGTCTATCTCCGAGCAGATGACTCTTGTAAATGTACTGTATGACCAAACATATACGAGCTAAAAGAGACTAAAAGACTGTCGAGCTGTTGGGATGATTCTCTGAGAGTTCATGCCTGTAAGCATCCTGTTTTACATTATAGGGATTGATTTATTAGTCATGAAACATTCTTAATTACTGAAGAAGTGAAGTGTAATCTTCTATTTCACCTGTAGAATTACAAACTAAGATGTCAACTCACCCGTCTTGTGATCGTGATTCTGTCTCTCTCTGTCTAAATCCTTTTCACTTTCTCACTTTGTCTTCTTTTCTGTTTCTCTTTTTTTTATTTCTACTCACAATTTGAAGATTTCTCTCCTGGTTTTCTTCCACTTTCCTCCACCTGTCTCCACCCTTCACATTTTCCCATTTATTTCCTGCCTCTCTCTCTTGTCTGTCCTGTTTGTAGACGGACACACAGAGATATACAGCTATACCTGCCCACACACACACACACACACACACACACACACACGGTTCTCTCATAGCCATCAGAGGCCCCATTACAACAGTACAGGAACCATCTGTTGGTCGGAATTGAATCCTGCTCAATTAGCATGACATTTGCATATGATTAGCATATCATTAATGGAGCATTATGCAGAGTAATGTGATTGCTAAACGAGTTTTGCTTCCCCCACTGAGTAAAAACCTCTGTTCTGCTAATCGCTGCTGGATCACCCTCCCTGCTGTGTGTGTGTGTGTGTGTGTATGTGTGTGTGTGTGTGTGTGTGTGTGTGTGTGTGAAGCCACTGTTACCATAACACCCAAAACTGAGCTGGCGGTTTGTTGGACATGTCAGCAACATCTAGGAAGTGGAACGGACATTTTTACTGTCAAAATCAAGTCAAACTGTCATATTAGATTGAATATATTTTTTTGTAGAAGTAACATTTGAAAAAGTGGAGGTGTGATAATATTTGACCATGTTACATCACAAGATAGATGTTCATCTTCAAGCAGATGTTCTTGTTGAGCCTGTTGTATACCCTCACAACCAGGCAAAGAATGTTAATTGTGGCTTGTCAGATAATTTAGAAAAAAGAAAATAATAACATTTAATATACTGTATATACCACATTTAAAGTTATTGTGAGGAACGTTTAACTGGTTATGAAACAGTCTCAATGTCTTACTAATGCCTCCATATGACCTACGTGAGTAAACAAGACCATCAGCGAGAAAATTGGCTATTTCTATAATGTTATTCTTAATGTTTGTCATCGCTGCCAGCGCGTCGTATTCTGTTCGTAATCAGATGAAATCATGCAACTTCACCAGATACTCCTTGAGGACTCCAAAGGGACCTCTGGCAGCGACCAGTCCACCGTGCACAGTCCCAGATCCGGCTTCTTTTGCCGCCTTCGACCTGCAGTTATAGAGCTCCGGTGGGAGGTGGAGAGCTTCGCTTCCACCACGCTGCTGGCGGTCCCGAGTGTGTTAAGTGAAAGTTTAAGTGAAAAGACAGAAGCCGTCCTATTGCTCTCTTCAAAGCCTCCGGACTCCTTTGACAAAAACAGTAATTTCACCTTGCAGACTACAGGAGTTGCTGGTCTATTGCTGCCTCGATATATTAGTTTGTTCTTGAGTTACTTTTGGATATAAACAATCATGGTAAATATATGTGTGTAGCAACGTAAAAAATATATCAAAATGGACCTGGAAACGTTAGCCACTTTAAACCTATCTCCACACATTCCTACTTGCTGTAAAACCACAGATTCTTATCGTCAGCCACAGCCTCCATGGGTCAGCTGTGCCTGGCTCTTAATTGGTCATCATGAAAGGTAAGGGAGCGCAGCTCGTTTGGTGATTGATTGTTCTTGTCCTGCGCTCGTCTAGTAAGCCTCATTTACCTTAATTCATGTCTCCTCGCTCCTCGGGGGACCTGGAAATGTTTCGGATGTCTGTGTCCACTTATTTCAGGGATGGAGCGAGGATTCACCAAAGCATCCTTCATGGAAGTCTTTTATGAAACTGAAGCTGTTTAATCACAACACCGCAGCTTTATACCATACAAATAACATACAACATATTCAAATAACAGAACCAACTCATTAGTGTTTAACTTAAATTAATCTCCAATTCACCACCCAGTTTAAGTAAATGTACCTTTGATGTAATATTCTGCTGGATTCTGGCTCTTCGTCATCACGCTGAACACAAAAGGATCATATCTGGACTGAGTATGTCGGAGATATGGAGAGGGCCCTGCACCTCCACATCTGATCCCCTGCAGTCAATGTCACCTTCTCCAGCTGTTTGGTGCTTCAGTTTGGAAGGTGAAACCCTTCAGACAGAGATGCCAAAATGAAAGAAAATGAACTCTGGATTGTATCCGTAACTACACTGAGCTCAGCGTTGGTATATGAGGTGAGATTTCCTGAGAAAGAAGAAGTAGTGAAGTTAGAAAAACACCTTGACTCCTCTTTTATTTCCTAATTTGTGTTCAAAATGAGTTATTTTCTTACAGCAGTCCCCTTCAAATCAACAAGGCAGCATGGTCAGAGTGGCTGGCAGCCATTTTTTATGTGCGCCGTTGCCATAGAAAGGTTGTTGGCCAGCTATCTAACTTGCAGCAAGCATGGATAGATTATAGGGGCGACTGTGGCTCAGTGGTAGAGCGGGCTCGTCCTTCATTCAGAGGGTTGGTGGGTCGATCCCCGGCTCTGCTAGTCCATGTCGGTGTGTCCTTGGGCGAGACACTCAACCCCAAGTTGCTCCCGTAGCTGTATGAATGTTAGCCGGTCTGTGTGTGAATGGGTGAATGATGACATGTAGTGTTAAAGTGCTTTGTATATATATGCCCGAGCCAATACAACTTTGAAAGTTTGAGGTTGTGAGGACGTTTTTCCTCCTGGGTGTTGCCCCCTGTAACTGCAGTAATGATCACTGTTCCTGTGTGACTGTATAAATCAGGTTACGGTTAAGCATTTACTTTGGCTGTACGGTGTCTTAAACCAAGTTTATGAGGTCACGTGGGTTTCGTTCTTCTTCCTGATCTGTCGTTTACGAGGTTAAAGAGATGCCTTCACTCGTGGGATTAAAAGCTATACACTCCCCTTCTTTCCAGAATGACCTTTCACCATTTTCTCTCATTCATTAAAGGCTAAAAGCTTTGGCCCTTGCTCGCACCTTCTCTCAATTTATTGTCTTTGGAAATTCCTTTTTCCTCTCCTCACGTCGACATCTCTCCGTGTCTCTTCACGTTCATGGGGTTAAATGTCATTCCACTTCCCTCACACCCTGTGAAAAAAATGTGTTAAACTGAGTTCATGCTTTTGTCCTTCTGTCGTTCATAAGCACTTCCTCTCCCAGCCACCTCTCAGTTAAGAGCCTCTCTGTATCTTGTTCTTCGCTCTCTTTCTCTCTCCGTCATTAAAGAAGTCGTCACCGTTCATATCAGAGATCAGCTGGTTTTTTCAATACTTCAAATCAATTATCTGTAGCATTTAATCTAACATCGTAATCCTGAAATGATGCAAGTTTGTGTTTTCTGTCTTCTTCTGTCTCTTCTTATTCGCCTCTCTGTGCCTGATGAGAATGTTTTGAAAATGCTCCCCAAAATGATTTTTATAAATCTTGTTTCTAGTATCAAGCTGATTTCACTGAGCATTGTGTGAATAAATATGACATCATGTAAATCAATGCAGGGAAGGTGATTGCCTTCCCTGTATTGTTAACTAGGATCATTCACTAAATGAACATCATGCTGTGTTGAAGACTTGAAACTAGAGATTGAGACCATAAACTTTTACTGAGGTAATAAATCAAGAGAGAAGTAGAGTCATTTTCTCATAGACTTCTATACAATCAGACTTCTTTTTGCAACCGGAGGACTCGCCTGGGACTGAAGCTGATGCTGCTTCCAACCATGCGGGCTGTTTCGACAGTTGTTGTACCCATTCGGTGCAATAATAATAAATCCTTGGGAAACCATGTTTGCTTGCTATTTATTAACTGCCAAAAATAAATCACAAAGTGTTCATTTGAAGCTGTATATGCTTGTATTTTAGAATTTGAATGAGGTATGACTCGTCAAAAGAATTTACAGAACACAAAATGAACCAGACAGAAGTATTTGGAGGTCTCGGAGGCTTCAGTTTTGGTCTCATTAGTGGTGAAAGCATCATATACCTTTATAGCTTAAAAAACCTCTCTGATGCGTCTGCTGAGAGGCTAAACGAGGTGCGGTAATGTTTCACTCATGCACCTTTTCCATCATCTCCTCTGACCTGCATGATCTCCATCATCTCTCTTTCTTTAACTTCTGGTTGCTTCCTGTCCATCCACGAGTCCATTTATTATTATTATTTGATTTATCAGTTCATTGCTCTCAAACCATCCGAGCAGTTTTTTTTTCCTGACTTCAACGTTCTGCTCTTTGTGTCTCCCGTCTGTCTCTTTGACTTTGTTCTATCGTCCATCTGTGACTTTGATTTTATTATCTGTTCCCCTATTCCACGTCCATCATCCATCTGCTGTCTCCACGCTCTAGGTTTTAATCATCTGTCCTGTTCTCGCTGTTTATCACACCATCTTACTTTGTCACTCTTTCACGTAACGGTCATTTCTCTCTTTAGAAGAAGTTACGTCTCTTATGGTCAATTCCTCCAATGACTCTTTTTTCCACTTCTGTCTTTTTCCCCCACTCTGTCCGTCGACTTGTCAGTATTTTTTGGCACTTTTCTCATTTTTCTCTTTTGGTAAAAAGTGTTCACTCATTCACTTGGGAAGAAAAACAAAAAATGTTCCGATAGCTTTGGTTTGATTTGCTGAAGTTCTCACAGCGACTCTTTTCGCTTTACTGTCTGTTTTTTGTTTCCAGGGAAACGTATGTAGTCGAGGATTACCTTTGTTTTTGACATACAACAAATGAGTTTCAAATGAGTTTGTGGAAGTCTGCTTAAGCCCCAGTCCCACCGAAAGCCGGATATACTACGGATGTCCCCGGATACACTACGGATCAGATCCGGGGTCATCCGGGAGTGGAACCGTAGTGAAACCGTAGTCAGTTCGGGACGATCTGGGGGGGGTCCGTGATGAACCGTAGTAAAACCGTGGCCATCCGTGGTGAACCGTGGCGATCCGTGGCGTATCCGGGAAGACGAGCGGCTCGCCGGACGTACAACTAACATCCGGGGTGATCCGTGGCCATCCGGGAATGGAGAGGGGGGCGGCGTTGAACCGTAGTGCATCCGGGTTGAAATCGTAGGACCGAGATGAACCGTAGCGTAACCGTAGTATAACCGTGTTAATCCGGGATGAAACAGGAGCTAGTTGACACCCCGGATCACCCCGGATCTCACCTCTTTTTATCCGGGGTGATACGGGGTGATCCGGGGACATCCGTAGTATATCCGGTTTTCGGTGGGACTGGGGCATTAGGGAGGGTGTTGGGCCACAAAACTGCTGTTCGTGTGAATGAAGTACTTTTGTTGCCTAAACTTAAGATGTCCACTTATCGCCCTTCATTCAACTGTATAAGATACTGATATGAATGTTGCTATATAATGTCTCTGTTGTTGTGCCTTACTTTTCTACAGAGACGGAACAATGTGACTGGTTTTAATGCAATACTTAAATGTGTAGTAATGAATTACTTAGAGCTAGTTAGTCCAGCTCACTACTTCACTCCCTGCAGCTTCTCTTAAATCACTGGAATGATTTAATAGCTGTCAAATGACTTCTTAGATTAAATGAATGGGTCGTCTGAGCAGTAAAATACATGCGCTATGCTGATGATGTTGCGGTGTAGTTGTAAAATAACCCTTGTGCTAGCTGATGCCAGGCGGACCTCACAGTCCCACAAACATTATATAGTGTTAAAAAACGTTTCTACAATGTAAGAGTAAATAGTACTTCTCCCCCATCGGGGTTGGTGTCTCGGCAGAGAAATGAACTGTCGAGTCGGTGTGCTTTCTCTCCTCCACACTGCTTCTGCTGCAGGTTCAGTCAGTCCATTTCCTCTCTGTCTCTCCCTGCAGACGTCCCATTCATCTCAACACCTCCTCTCTCTGGACTCTTACATCCATCCGTCCCTGAGCAAGGAAGATGGAGAGAGGAGGAGGAGGAGGGTGCAAAAAAAGAGATTACTCTCTATCCTCCTCTCCCCACACTGTCCATACGTCCTGCTGCAATGCAGTTACAGTGAGAGGATGGCTGCTTTTGACACTTGCAATGAATTATCAATGGATTGGCCGTTTGCTAATGCCATTAAGCGTCATCTATTCATTGGAGGCCGACTCAGCATGTCAGATATAATATATATATTTTGAAGGAACTGAAAAGTGTGTGGCCTGAAATGGACTCATGGCTGGAACTGTTTGGTGATGCAGTGTGACATGTGCCTAACAGATGTGTGTGAGTGTGTGTGAGGAATACGTCTGAAGAATTTATTGGAACTGTCCACATTTTATGAACTTTGTCAACGCGTGATCTTTATCTAAACGGAATGATTAAAGCTGCAACGAGCAACTTTCATTTTGTGATGATTCTGTGTTGCAGAGCACCAGAGGCCCTTTAGATAACCGCCAATCTTCTCCAGCAGCAGGTCTCCAGCAGCGTGGTGTTTTGTGTTTGCTCCCAGCGGAGGACTAACTAAGCAGCTATGAAGCTCTGCTCCTGGCCGGAGGAGGAGCCGTTCTGGGGGGGGGGAGTCAAACCACCCACCGTAAGCTGGATCTGGGTCTGTCCACGGTGGGCTGGTCGCTGCCGGTGGCCCCGCCGGAGTCTGAGCTGAAGGAGCTGCTGGTGAACCTGCGTGCTGTAAAGCCTCCTTTCCCAATAGTCTCGCTGATGGTCTTGTTTAATTTATGTGGGTCTTAAGAGTGGCATCAGTATTGAAATGAGGCTGTTTCATAACAGTTAAAAGTTCCTTCTTAATGAGGCCTTTACATTATTTACTTATAATCCTGCCCCAGATGGCTGCTTCCTAAGGGCCTGTGTCCACAGAGCGCCTTTTTCTGGCAGAAAAGCAGCCGCTGGGTAGCGGTTCAACAAAATGTTTGTTTTTTTTACGTTTTTGAATGCTTCTATGACAACATATCACCACTCCAACCACCATTGTATGATGGACTAGCATTGCTCCTGTGCATTTTATTATCTATTTGTTTTACATTGTCTTTTCGCCATGAGCTCCACACAGAGGAAACCTGCTTCATAACTTTGTATAGATGAGCAAGGAGAGACACGGCCCAACCCACGGCTGGGTGCAGTGCTTTTTCTCTTGGCCGCCGAACACGCTCTCTGGTTTTCAACATCTGCATCAAAGCTACGTTGTTTCCGGCTCCTTATTCATAATTTATTTCTGTGCCGGTCTCAATCTGGGCTGGGTTGTGATGTTCTTGGGTTCTTTTCCCCAATTCTCTATTGTCTTTGTCATCTTATTTTCCTACCGTTCTCTTTTGTTGGAGAGATGTTTTAGCCTTTCAAAATTTGTTTTCTACATTTCTTTTGATTTTTCTCTGTGCGTCATCATGCGGAGGTGCTAAACAACTTATACCGACACTAAACTATCAGTCGCCACGACTTTTCTGTTCAGAAATGGCGAGACTCAATGTAGCCATGGCTTGCAGAAACATACAATGCTAATATATTACATTCTAGTGACGAGGCTGCACCATGATGTTGATTTACAATTTTCGTGAAATGCTTTAATAGCTCCCAGAAGGATTGCCATTGACATTCATGGTCCACATAGGAACAAGGTATTGTATCTTGTGCCATCAATCATTTTCTATTTACATTTCTATTTACATTACATTATTACATTTATATTTACGCTATGTGCACTGGACATTTCCCTAATGCCATTACACCGTACACAGACCATGATCGAGGTTTTATTGGACCCATCTCCCACAGTGAGACTTAAAATAAACCTGCAAGATTGCTTAGTTATCGCTCAGTGTTTCAGGGCATAAACGGGGCGAAATCTCCCACCGGTATTCAGTTGGATCGAGATAATTGTGAAGGACATCGCACATGAGTCACATTCTTTTCATTCTTACCGCAACATTCACCTGTTGATGCCCTGTGTGTCCATGGGAAGCATTGTGGCTACACCTGTGCACCAACACGTGTGAACATCGTACACGTTAACAGTTTGTTTTAGTGCAAAATGTCTCATGCCCACAAGCACATTGTGTTGCATGTTATTTTGTATTAAATATATATTAATACAGTTGACTTGACGAACACTGACATGATCAGCAGGTGAAGCCAGTTTCCGCACTTCTTACGTCGTAGGAACATATCACATAAATATCACATTCTGTAAGCTGTTACGTGTTCTCTCTTTGTTTCCCTCTGCAGGGTCTTGCTGAACGACCCTCAAGAGGATTCAGTCATAACCTGAAGGGGGCTCACATCAAAGAGAAACCTGACAGCTTTCATCACATGCTTCCTGCTCTCCCGGATGACGCCAGCTGCTACCTGTGAGTGTGTGTTGCTCAAAACCATGACAAATAACGGGAGGAGAAACAAACAAAAACGTATTTAGAACCAAGAAACAACTCAAAATGTCAGTAAATCAGTAGTATTAGTGTGTATGCATGAATGCAAGAATAGCGAGTAAATTGTAAATATTTTTGTTTTACAGATGTTTCTTTTGCAATGATTGCCTTTGATTAAAAAAACAAGAAGTGTATTCATGACAGTAAAGTAAATGACCTGCAATTCCAACTGTGGCCACTATGCCAACATCACCTCAGTCCAGTGATCTTGGAGTAAAACAGAGATAAAGATCTGCAGACGTTACTGAGGGCTGGAAAAACGTCCTCGATCCCCTCTACATCATTTTCGGGGGGAATAAAATCACATTATGTATATTTAAAAGTTCTCTCTGACAGTGACTCTCATCCCGCCCCCGTCAATGTGACGACGTAAAGTCTTCACATCTGTCGCTGTGCGTCACATTAACACACATAGTTTGGACATATTTTGGATTATTATCATCGCTGTCACGACTCGTCCTATCTTTTAAGTCGTGTTTTTCTTATTTTATCATTTGTCAGTGTTTCCTGTGTTACTTACCTCTCCTCTCGTTTCAGGTCACTTCACTTCCTGCCCCTTTGAGTGTTTTTCCCGCCACTGTGATTGTCTGCCCGGCTCCTGATTGATCCCACCTGTGTCTAATCACCTGCACCTCCCCAGTGTAGTTAAACACTGTGTTCCCCTGGCTCTGTGACAGTTCTCCTTTGTCCTCTGTGTCAAGTGGTCCAGCGAGTCTCCTCGGCCTAATCCCCATCCCCACACTTACGGACTCAACAGACTTCGATGCACACTCCCGTAAAGTCTGTGAGGGTTTAGGGCTGACCCACTGTCAAATCGCCGATTGTTTGAAGGCTCTCTGGCAGACATTTTGAGCCTTTTATGAGCCCTTTCTGTAAGTCAGCATTAGATGCAGACTTTTACCAAATTCATAATCATTGCCCTTTATGCCTCCTGGCATGTAGGGCAGCAAGGGAATTACCCACAGTTCATTGCAATTTGTGTTAAACACAGGGTAAACAGTGGAAGCATGGAGACGTCACAGAGGACGGCACAGGTGTGTTCAGCCTGTCCTATTACATTTACACAGAAACATTAAGGATTAGAGATGGAACCAAAAAAATGTATTCATTTATTCATCAAATATTTCATTGGGATTGGGCCCGAGTGTTCATGTTCATGGATTTTTTTTCTGATATCTGACAATATTAAAACAAGCTCAATGCAGTTTAAAGTAATTCTTTTGACAGCAGCCATGAGGGAAATCAATTGGTGGAAAAGATAGCCGACCAAACTTGTTGACCTGCCGGAAGAAGAAAGAAGACGAAGAAGCATTACTTCATTAATCCCCTTGAGGGAAATAAAAATGTACTTCGCTCTAATGTTATTTATACACACATGTACACAGAGGACACATAGACATGCAGTTGTTGATTCAGGAAATGAATCATGGGTCACATGAAACTGAATGTCAAAAGCTAATATAGTGGAAATGTCCAGATTCTTTGGACTACAAAGAAATGTAGGATTCACGTGGTCTTTTTTTGGTTGTAGAATGAAGACACGGGGCCATCAACACACACACACTTCTTAAACCACATGCCTGTGTGAGTCAAAGTGCAGAGCAGCAGAAGTGACGACTCAGGATGAATAAATGTTAAAGTTCAGCCCTGCCCCTGAGAAAGGCACTGACAGGTTACACTTTATCCTGCCCTCCAGTGTGTGTCCATAACGTTGACGTACGTGCACATGTGCCGATGCACTAGTGTGTATTTTATTTGTCTTCATGTGTGTGTGAATACTTGTACATCTATCTTTGTGAGGACCAACTAAAGTTTTGGATCTGAGAGTGAGGACATTTGTTTTACACACATTTAGCCCATCCTTACTTCTTCAAGGACTGTTTTGTGGGTTGTGATTAGGTTTAGGTTGTGATGGTTAAGGTTAGAGTAGACGAGTCTAGGCAGTGCGGTGAGTCCTCACACAGACAGCAGTACAGGGATGTGTGTATGTGTGTGCGTGTCCTCGGGCTTTAATAAGCCTCTGTGTGATAAGTGCGGCTCTCTGCAGCCTGGAGGAACAGGTTCTGCTGTTGAACTCTCAGTCCAGCAACCTTTTGGTGTCTGACTGAAATGAAAATGCCAGATGCAGCCTGACACTCTGCTCAGACCTCCAGCCTGCACACACAGCCCTGTAACTGCCTCACCGGGCTACACCAAAGCTCTTTAATCTTTTAAGATCGTCAAATGTCAGACCAGGCCATCGGCTCCTAATGCATCTGGGTGACCAGACACACAACATGAAACGGGAGAGGAGCGACTGGTAGGAGCGACCTCTGGGGTAACATTCAAATTTGCTTTTATACGTCTTATTTGGCAGCTATTAAAGATTTTAGAAAGGTACGAAAAGAAACCACTCAACCACCAAATTAATCAGGAAAATTGCTAGATTTTGGGCCACTATTATCATTGGTTATGAAACCATTTCACACTCCTACTTATACTACTGAGCTCTGAAGACACAATGATAAAGCAATGAGGATCCGACACGTTGTAAACAAGCCAGATGATATAAATAACAGTAATGGAACAAGGAAGCTTCCCGGTGCCATTTACTTGACCGTCATCGGAAACTGTGTGGAAAGGTCAGGCATCTTAAAAAATGACTTTGCAGGTGATTGGATGAACCATCTTACTCTTAAGAGTGCAAACATCTTTTCCATGGAGAAAAGTCTTCGGTGTTGTTCAAATACTCTCCAGTTTTGATACAACTGATACTATTGCAGCACCTATAACCTGTTTCAGTCGCCGCTCTGTGTCGTCTCACACCTAAGCTACGCCTGTAGTCGCCAGTAGCTCCTCACAGGATGCTGATTGGTCCGTGCTCTGGCCTTTCTTGAAGGTTGTCATCATTTTTCGCCTTCCCGAAGCAAAACACACGAGAAGAGCGATGTCGGATTGGATTAAACGGTGAGGAAGACCTAACTCACAGCTGATCAACAAAAACATCTCGATAAAATGCTAATAACGTTAGCTAGCTTAACACGTTAGCAAACAAAGACTGTTGAATACTAATTCAAAATGATATCCAGTGAATATGATATCAAGGCCAGGATGTGCGAGTTGTATCCTGACGCGCTTTAAACAAATGGGAACACAGGACAGTTTAGTTTCATATTAGATAATGAAAGCTATGAGTCATTAACGTTAACTTAGCTTCAACAACTATATATAATGATTGTTGTTCCTGTATATGTTTACCCTGTATGTACGTTGTCAAGATGTGGAGTTTCTGACTGTGAACTCTTCCCTCCATTTTAATGGCCTCTTCTTTCACAATACTGACAAATAATATTATGAATGTAGCTCTGAAATGCTTATTGTAGTCCTTTGTCTAATTCTCTCCAATATGTCAGCACTATTATTCCATAAATCTACTGTTGTGTTTTTGGAATATCTCTCACTAATATTGTTGAAAACACCATGTTGTCATGCCATAGTCTTACCATAATTTGATTGTTAAGTTGAAGTTTTAGTTGTGCTTAGAGAGGCTTTTTCTTTGGTTAGATGGATACAGATGAAATGTCTTTCTCCTCCCCTCCCCCCCTCCCTCTTTTCTTTCCATCTTTAATACAAGCAGCAGTGCCCCTCTCTCTGATAAGCGCTCATGTCTCTCTCGCGTTCTCTCTGCTCTTTCAAAAGCAGCAGGGTCTTTGATCTGAGGGAGGCTTTAACTGTACTCTCTCACAGGCGGCTGTGAGCCTCTGAACACAGACACAGACCAAACATAAGGAAAGCATTGATTTGGACTTGATGATATTTCCTATCATACAGCTCTCACCGCACCCGCTGTGTGCAAACAGTGCCGGAGGATTTGTTCAGAGGAGGGCTGGTTTAGCTCTACTGCTTCCTTTGAGCTGTAAATAAGGTGTAGACTGACCAACAGTCCAGCTCTGGGAACATTATCACCGTGGCTGGTAAAAAGTCAACTCAAGTGGGTCATTAGTAGGAATAATAAAGACAATAAAAACAACATTAAAAGGTCAACTGCCTTGAATGAAGTTTAGCTACTTGCCTGCAAAAAGAACTACAAAAAAGCTTAAGTTTCAACATGATGTAATAGTAGAGTAGTAATAGTAGTGTAGACAAACACCTGTTTTCTATGCATCCATCAGTGATTGGCTCATTAGCACCAGGTGGGGAGCCCTACCTGTATGCAAGAAACCTGATCCACACGACAACAACTGATGTGTCATTATGTAACAGAACCATACCCCATACTGTCAGTCACCACATATATTCTCAGGATTAACCTTTGGAGACGGATATAACTGAGGTTGAGATGATTGTCCACCAGCCCAGAACTACCTGTGCATTGTGGGTTGGGTTTCTATGTGTATTGTAAGAGTACAATCACATTTGCCCATCAATCCCACAGTATTGTCCCATACCTAGCAACTAAAAAGGATGCGATGTCCCAGGTATTTCTTATAGGAACCTGGGGGTCAGTGTCCTGGTCAGGAGGAGCTGGGGATTGAACCACCAACCCTGTGATAATACAACTCGTGGTATATGTTTGTTTGACCCTCTCTATCTGATAAATGTCTTTGTATTTCAAAATCAGGGTCATTGTTGTAAATTTGTAGTTTTCTAAATTGATCTTGTGTGTATAAAAGCCATAATCTCAGCTTTTTGCTAAATATTAATGCAAAATAGTGATTGCAGTTTGGTATGGTTTCCCCTCTCCCTTATTTATTGGATTGCTATATACACATAGGACTTCTTATTAGGGTTTGGAAATGTCCGTACTCGAAAGCAAGGAGATAAATTAAAAAGTTCAAACAGCACTAATGCAGGACTGCTTCAGCAAAAACGTCCTTTCTATACAGTACTACTGCATAGCAGATGAAGGCTAAATTCATTAGGGCTAACACTCTTTAAACATGACAAACCAGGCCTG
Source organism: Leptoclinus maculatus (assembly GCA_032191485.1). NCBI lineage: Eukaryota > Metazoa > Chordata > Actinopteri > Perciformes > Stichaeidae > Leptoclinus > Leptoclinus maculatus. The sequence continues at coordinate 1,699,800 of JAVDOI010000006.1, read as the reverse complement.
GCTTTGATGAAATCCCCTCCTCGTTCTGCTATCAGGGAGCTGGTAAAGAGCCTGAGTCCTGGTGGATCTGCACAACAGATAGCGTTGGAGGCTGACTGCTGCCGAGCTTCTGCAGAGGTGTGCAGGCTGAGATGTGAACTTTTTTTTTTATTAAAAACGCAGTACAGCCGAACTATGACTTCAAGGGAGGAGGTCAAGTGAGTTGAAGGAGCGAGCAGTCTTTACCGAGTCACAGATGAAAAGAGAGCTGAAAATCTACGTTTCACGCTTTGTACTCGACAGCGGGGCTCCACTTGTGGGAGTAATTAGCACCGCCGCTTTCCTTTTGAAGTGAGCTCGAAGAAACAGTCGCGGAGAGAGCTGCTGCTGTTTTGTGAGGGCCACACAGTGACGGGGGGAAAAAGCGAAGCTGGAGGTGATGGTTAGTTTTATGCAGTCGTTTGATTTGCCACAAAGCAATCCATTAATAAAAAGAATATAAAATATATGGATGCTGTGCAGCAGTTGGAGGGAATAATCACACTGGACTTAGGATGAATGAAAGGAGCCTTTGGCCGAAGTGACTTTTATCCTTCATGTACATGTATATCAGGTATACGAAAAACAAACATCTTGTAATGTCTCCATTCATATCTTCTGAAATGAATCCCCATCAGCTCCACTCAGGCTTCTTCCTCTTTGCCCAGATCTGAACGTTATTGTTCCCAACGGGTGCCAAGATGTTGACAGTTCACCTCTGGGGTTCAGTTTACCACTTGTTATTTAGGAATGAATTCATGTTGTGTGTCAGCTGGAAGCCTGACAAGTATCGGTGTCCCCAGCGTATACCTTCCCACACTAACATTCAACTCTGGCGAGGTGAACGCCATGTTTTGGACTAAATTGGACAGAGACTCGGGCAGCCTCCAGGTCAGAAGTTAGTCTCTAAGCGAGGGAATAGAGCGGATATGAGGCTAATTTGCATGTTATGTTCCCAAATACAATTTGTCGGTCTCATCTGCTCATGTTTGTGGAAAAGAAAATGGGCAACACAGATGATAACGGTGGCTGGAAGATGCCAGCTAATCAGAGCCCGTGCCTTTTTAATTAAGACCTCTCGGGAAAGCAACAACCAAAATATGTGTAGTTTCCAGGAGATTATTGTTCCGGAGCATCGTGCTAAAACTTTGTTTAGGCGTCCATCTTTAGTCTGAGAGTGACCAGTTTTTAAGTGGAAAACTATCTATAAGATTTCTGTCTCTATAAGGAACCGATGGGAGACAGACGGGAAAACATGCTCGTAGTTATAATGTAAAGCATTACTTTTCGGCGTGAATGCTTGGTTTACGGTTCGGTTAAGGCAGTACGGGTTTATTTCAACCAAACCAAGTAGGTTTGTTGCCTAAAACTCTAAAGAGCGAACTTCTCCTATGTGCAGCAAGACTGGAAGAAAATTCATCACAATGGCATTGGTGTTCATTCAGGCAGACGGTCGATTGGTTTACGAAATGGACAGATATATGACGGACAGAAAGAAGCACAGATGATGAACATGCTCAGCTAACAGTTATTGTTCAAAGCTAAAATCATAACCTCAAATTATTATTATTAACTTACAGAAATCTTACCTTTCTCTCTCAAACACACAAACAGCGACGCCGCGCTCTTCGTCTCTGTAATTATCTTAGTACAGAGTCCAAAAGTCAAACTTTATTGAAAAAAACGTAGATCGAAGAAATATTCTGCTTCAAACCTCATTTGTGTCCTCTAAAACGTGTGTGTGTGTGTGTGTGTGTGTGTGTGTGCGTGTGTGTGCGTGTGTGTGCGTGTGTGTGTGCGTGCGTGCGTGCGTGTGTGCGAGAGAGAGAGAGAGAGAGAGAGAGAGAGAGAGAGAGAGAGAGAGAGAGAGAGAGAGAGAGAGAGAGAGAGAGAGAGAGAGAGAGAGAGAGAGAGAGAGAGAGAGAGAGAGAGAGAGAGAGAGAGAGAGAGAGAGAGAGAGAGAGAGAGAGAGAGAGAGAGAGAGAGAGAGAGAGAGAGAGAGAGAGAGAGAGAGAGAGAGAGAGAGAGAGAGAGAGAGAGAGAGAGAGAGAGAGAGAGAGAGAGAGAGAGAGAGAGAGAGAGAGAGAGAGAGAGAGAGAGAGAGAGAGAGAGAGAGAGAGATGCTGGCTTTTGTCAGGCATTTGGTTGGCGCTACCCATGACAGGTGTGTCTGTTTGGTACACACACACACACACACACACACACACACACAATTACAACCCTGGCTCACTGTCTATTTGGATAAATCCACTCACTGGAAGGTTGCCGTGGCAGCCAGAGGCTTCCAAAGTTGTGTGTGGTGATCATCGGTGTGTGTGTGTGTGTGTGTGTGTGTGTGTGTGTGTGTGTGTGTGTGTGCATCTGTCTGCTGTCTTCAGGATGACACTATGACAGTCATCAGATTATTTCATTTGGATATTTACCTGAATATTTATATCTCTAAATATTAAGTGTAATCTATTCTAAAACCATTTAGAATAAAGACGACACTATAGAGGGAAAGGCTGATAGTGAGAGTCCCCCATCATCTCACATTTAATATCTCTGTGGCTGTTTGTTTTGTAACAATCCAATTTTCATCAATATCAATGTGTTTTAAATGCATTCGGATGAATTGTCAATTTGTTTGAAACAATTTAAACCAAATAAAACATCCCTTAATAAGTCTAATATCGATTGAATGTCACGGTCAGGGACAGTATATACTTCTCAATGTTTTAATGACAGAAAAGACTAAATATAGAGATGGAGAGGAAGCAGAAATACAAGGAGACGATATAGGAGAGACGATGAACAACATCAAACAGGAGGGAGGAGAAGCATCATGACAATCGTCGTTCCTGAAAAACACTCTTCAGAGGGAGGAAGAGATTCACGGACGAGAGGAAGCTCTTGAAACACGTAAGCCAAACAACATGATGGAGGAAAGGGAATTGATTGAATTCTTCACTTGAGTGTGAAGGATGGAGACGTACAGAGTGGAGAGAAGAAAGGAAGATGGACTCAAGTCCACTGTGCGAGTACCGGTATACTCGTGTCTGTTTCTCCAAACTCAGAGCAGAACGTCATCTCCTGTTGGTGTTACACTGACTACGGATACATATCTCATACAACCCTTCTTTAAAACACTCCACCTGTGCCTTTGATTCTTGAAATGTTCTTCAACTGATTTTGTGCATGACTACAGCAAGACTTCTGCCCTGTTTTGTGGTCTTTAACGTTAGCTAACGACGCCGAGCACTGACTGTTCTAAAGTATCGTAAACTCCTACGGTGGGTTCCTTGACTTCCTGATTCTGAACTGACAAACAAGCGTCGGACCAAAGTCTGACAAAGGCTAGCGGCGTCACAAACACAAGAGAGAGTCAAGACGCTGCAGAGCACCAGGCCTATCCAGGATGTCCGATTGTCTTTGTTTATTCTCCACGAGGATGAATAAGGAACTTGATGGTGTCAGCAGAATCCTCGGGCTGAGAGCTTAATGAAGGTAAGCAGAGGAGGAGGAGGAGAGAAGCTGGGGGTGTTACACCGAGGCAGGAGAGGAGGACGGGGGATGTTCTGCAGGAGGGAAAGCAGCAGGATGGATTAAGTAGGGGATTGGTGTGTGTGTGTGTGTGTGTGTGTGTGTGTGTGTGTGTGTGTGTGTGTGTGTGTGTGTGTGTGTGTGTGTGTGTGTGTGTGTGTGTGTGTGTGTGTGTGTGTGTGTGTGTGTGTGTGTGTGTGCAACCATGAGAGGGAAAGAAAAGCTGTTTCCGTTGAGGTAAGGGGTCCATGCCAAAATGAATGAGCTTGCTGGTTTTCTAGGATCCTTGTCTTTGTTTGTTTGTTTTTAATCAAGAACTGACTTTTCTTCTTTGCTTCTGTTAGTCGAGGTTAAGGTTGCTGATCATAGAAGCACTAAAGTCAACGATAATTCAACTTAGTAACACGATTTCCACTCAAGCTTGACTCCTGCTTGGTCACAGATCACTGTGGAGAGCTGGGTCTTCAGGCGCATAGTTATACTTCTGCGACAGCAATAGAGTAGAGAGGCTTCGGATCAGTCGCTCTATGAAGAGTCGACATCTTAGTAATATGAATATATAGTATAAAAAGATGTTTACTTTGACACACACACACACTCCGGCTCAGTACAGCATTGAGACACACATCATGACAAGAGAGAAGAAAGAGATCCAAAGTGTGGCTACGTTTTACTGCAGTCGATGCTGAGAACTCTCGCTGTCACAGATACAATGAAACCCTCACAAGTGAGAGAAGAAACAGCAGCAGTTCATCACAACATCTGGCCAACAAGCAGAACATCGAGCTGCAGAAATTATTAAGTTATTAGCCGAGGCCTCCGTGTGAAGACAAAGGGACACAGTGACCATCATGCTTAGCACTATTCCGTCACTGGTCACTTTTGTTTGTCTCTCTGTTCATCCCAACTTTGTTTGATGTCGACTCTTTTAAAGTTTGAAGGTCTGGGTTGCTACTTGATGCAGTGACACATTGACGGACGACGTCAGGAGACTGTAGGAGTATCATTAAGCTGCATTTGACAAAACCAAACCTCGGACTTTTGAGAACATTAGCTGAATGGATGTGTCGCTACAAGCTGCGTCAGCTAGCTCTTTGTTTTGCAGCCCGGTTGTTCTGGACCTCCGTGATTGCACAAGCTGTGTTTTGCCGGGAGATTTATGATACGCGGCCACAAAGCCTCCAGAGGCTTCCGTCATCTTGTTATAGTGCGTCTGTTGATCCAGTCCAGTGTGTCATTAAACCGATGTATTTTACATGAGAGGGGAAATGGGCAGCGGCAAAGAGACCGTTTAGTTCCGCCTCGGGGGAAATTCTCAAACGCTGCTCTGCTCTACATCTATATTCTACTGTGGAAGTCCAGCGGGTGATGAGACTGGACACACACACACACACACACACACACACACACACACACACATACACAGTGTGTGAGCTTTGTGCTCCTCCATTGCTTATCTTTGTTCTCATGCGTCTCCCTTAATTGCAAAAAAGTGACACTAGGCTGGCACAACTCATTTGGTAAATATGGAGATCATGATTATTTAACACCATCACTCGCTGACTTTGAAAAACGAGCATTAAGGAAGACGATTTGGTAGAAATGCATCAATGTGGTGCACTTTGAGAGCAAAATGAAGGAGGTCTAATTTTGCATCAGAAAAACTTGACAACAAGCGTATCGGTTCGCGGTGGAATAATTGATTGCCATAGGTGTAAAACAATGCAAGTCCCGCCTCCTTCACTGTACTGATGGCGAAAGAACACGACATTACGGAGCGATATTAAATATTACTTGTACGTGATGTAAAAGCTATTTGAGCAAGTAAGAGTTCAGTCAACTATTAAAACATCGGCGCCTCATTTCATTCTCTTCTTTTCTCGGCTAGGTTTTTTGGATACCCTTGAATTCTGGATTTCACTTCGAGCCATGTGAGCACCTGGAATGAGGAATCCTTCAATTCTTCATCTGCCCTGCTCTCTGTTTGGTAGGACTGAGGGGAAAGGCTCTTGCCTGTAGTTGCCATAGGCGTCGCCATGTTGAGAGCCGGTCAAAATGCTCCTGATCTCGTATCTTGGCGCCTTTAACATGTTCACATAAACAGTGCAAAACTTCAACTCAAATAGAGTTCCAGAAGAATTATTGCAGCGTGTCGTGTCTAGAGAAGAAAGTTAAAGCAAGTTTGTCGTTGGCTCTGAAGTACAGAGCTGCTCCTGCAGTGCGTCTCTGTTTGTGAGTGACTGATACGGCCATTAGTCAGTGGCACAGAGCCTAAAACTGTTTACTGTTTACTTTTTTGCCAGATTCTTTTGTGCATCTATCATCTGTGTGTGTGTGTGTGCGTCTTTGAGGTGTTTGTGTCTTGTTTTCTGTGTGTGTGTGTGTGCAGTATGTTGGATACGGGAGGCTTTCCAGCAGAATTCATGATTGAGATCATTATTGCAGTTAGTTTATATGGCAGCTCTGCTGCCAGTGTTTGTGGGGTTGAGTCGAAATAAACGACGATGCGTGTTTCCATAATAATGAAGGAACATGTCAGCCGGTGTAACAGGCCCTGTGGATGTGTGTTTAATAGTTCTCAGAGCATAATGGGGCTCTATGGCACAAAAAGATATATCAATATAAATACTTGGTGGTTTTGGTTGACGGTAGGAAAAATGAGTCTCCCAGCCAATAACAGGACAGAAACTCTGCAGCACCTGATGAGAACTGTACCCGGGTACCCGGGTACACCGGGAACCATACTCCTGACCACCTTTTCAGGTGGACCCGGGGCACGGATCCACGAACTGTGCGAGAGGATGGTACACGGTGTTCACATTTATCAAACTAAACAGGACTTTGGGGTCAAGTGTATTCGGATCCAGGCCTCGGTCCCTGATGTGAAAGCCTCCCAAGTCATGACCAGGACCATAAGGGGTTGAGACCAAGTCAAGGGCAAGACCAGGACAAGACCAGTGTTTTGAGACCGAGACAAGACTAAGACTTTGATGGGGGGGAGACCAAGTCAAGACCAAGACCAATGCATTTCCATAAAAACACTCAGAGAAAACAATTGGAGATGACTCCTCATCCACCTCTTTTATTGCCATACATACTGCATATGTGTGATGTATAAGTGTACCATGAACATTTCTTGATAAAATAATCAAAAGGTATTGACAGATTTTAACATAGGATGACGACATGGGGCTGAGTGATCATAGGGCATGATTTAGATGGACAAAAAGCATTGCATAGGTGCTGACCCCAATTTCATTTGGTTTCTTTTAGCAATCACAGTAATTATGTTAAATAAATCAGACAACTTAGTGATATCCCCGCAGTTGTGGTCTTGAATAAATCCTGATTGCTCTTTATCTGAGACCCGAGGTAAGATTCCAAGAAGAGACCTTCAAAAAGGGGGTCTTGAAATCGCTCTCCGACCGATCTTGAGTACTACAACACTGGAAGACACTGACATTGTTTTGACCGACATGATGGAAGGAAACAAAGGAAATAAAGTGAGACTGAAGAGGGGATGCACCACAGAATCACACAGTCATTACATCCTTGAGTAAAGTGTTTGAGTCCAGGAGCACTAAATCACAATAATCTTAATTAACCTTGAGATTGGGGAGGTTGCGTTTAAGAAGGTAGCAGGGACGTTTTAAATGTTTAAATTCAAAGGTAATTAGATTTAATTACATCTCTCCTGCAGTGTTGTCACTGTTGAATCTCTTCTCGTTCTCTTGCTGCGAGTTAATTCAATTTGCTTTAGTGGCTTAAGTGTAACAAAGACACTCTTTGTCTTTCTCTCTTTCTTTCAGACTCTATTCCGTCCTAATTTATTCACGTTGTGTTGTCAGTCTTGGAAACCTTTTTCATCAATAAGCACCAGTTTTAGCGTTAATTTAATTGCACCAAAACAAAAGCAACAGGCCTTGAGAAAGAGCTCCTGCTTCAGTTTAGGCAGTTTTTCTAGTGGAGTGAGTCGAGTTGACCAGTCACGCCATGCTGACACTGTGCGAGTGTTTAACCATTGTTCAAATGGAGGTGTGCTGATGATTTTATCAATCACTCCCCACACGTCTCACATTGTCATATAGCTTGATTACGCTTCTATCCCACGTTTTGCTTGTTTCCTTCCATTGGTTAAGCTATGCAGGGAATTGATGCATTCACATCTTTGTGCAACTTCAGAGGTTTTCCAGGAAAGAAGTAAGACGTCGTTGCGTAAAACAATATAACATGACATCAAAAGCATGACATCTACGCTTCTGGTTTCACACAGGACACTAACGGCGTTCTCCTGGGTGAAAGTCTGATGTTTGTTGGACCCATCCACTCTTCATTATTAACGCGTAACTTTTACATTACATACCTTTCAAAAGCGCTCGCTCAACATACTACGTCACATGCTCTGACCGAATGCGAAAAAATTTCTACATTTACCGTATCCATGGTTTGCAGAAACTACAATGCTGTGCTTTTTGTGTGAGAGCTGATGCAGCTCAGAACGCCTTGACGGCTCTGGTGGTTTAGGCACAGTGTTGTTCTACACTTGATTTCTGTCTGAAGCCTCACAGATGTCAGTTTTGTATATCAGAAGTCAAACAGGAAACATAAGCAGATGTGCTCCATTGTCTTATTATTGATGACTTGCTTTAAAATATGTATTGTTGGTCACTTGGCTTGCCTTGTGCTCAGTGAGAAATATTATGTACATTTAAATTATTTTTACTTATATTTGCATTTAGTTTTTATTTAGCAAATTAAATCACTCTGCCGTTTGAACAGCCACATCCACCTGCTGAAGACGATCCAATAAACCGAAGCTTGTTCTCATTAGACCCGAGACGTTTGGCCACCAGTGGCTCGGGTCGACATCGGCATGTCATTATGAAAAGAGAGACAGCTGACTGACATACATCTCTGGAGGCTCACTGGCTTATTGGTGTGCTTTTCTTGTATGTATATAATTTAATTGCTCTTCTCTCTCTTCTCATTTTGCTCGCTCAATCTCTTTTTTAATTCCCTGTGTGACGCAACTTGTTCTTGTTAATAATCAATTGGCCCCTTAAGATCTATTGAAACTGAATGAGATTTCAAAGGTGATTATAAATGCATGGAAAAGGTCTATATGTAATGGTGTAGCCTATACATATTAAGGAGCTCTGCTTGACTTGAGAATAGGTTCTGTGGCAGGTTTACACTCATATACAACAGAAACACGAGCAAGATTACAGCTTTTGTATGACTTTCAGAGACCGTTAGGGCCTAAAGGATGTATACATTGTTTTGCTGAAAAACACTGAATAAAACATTTGCCAAACATTTTTTTTTAAATGCTTTGAAACCTACATTGCCTATATTTATTGAAGTTGTCCTTCTCTTTTGTTAGCACATTCAATGTTCCCCTTCGAGTATATTCAAGGATGTAGACCCACTTTGCTTGATATTTTGGATGGTGCTGTTGACGGACATTTTTATCACACAATCACAAAGATAATAGACGAGCTGTCCTCATAGCTAAAAAACAAAAACAAATTGCACACGGTCGTGAAAGAGAAACAAAAATATGATCTAGTATTTTGACCTCTGTTTGAAATTTAACTAACATTGGCTTTCCAAAATCGTATTTGCACAATGTTTGTTGGCACAGATATTGGATAATTTCTTGTTAGTACAAAACATTGATTGAGTGCATTGATTTCCTGTTTAGCTGCAAGAACATGATACTATACGTATCATAATGTTACATATAGTTAGTATGTAGAGTGGGATGGGGGCCCACTGTAAGTCTTTCTGTCGATTTTGAGGAATAATCACTCAGAAAGTCCACGCGGCCTTTTAAAAACAGGAATAGGTGAAGAGGCTCATGTCCGCATGGCGTCACATAACAGCTGCATATGATTATGACCAACCTGACAGCTCGGTGACGAAGGTGTCAGTGTAACGGCTCTCTGGGGCCCCGAGTGCTTATCTTCAGCTTTCCAGTTGTCAGATGCCGCCTGATGGGCCCCTGGGGACCGGTGGCTGTAAACCAGCCACAGCTTGTTCACTCACACCAAAGGAAACCCGTAACAGCCTGTGATTCAGCCTCTCCAGTGTAAACACGCTTGGCCATTGGTCTAAAAATACATGATAGTTGTTGTATTATTGGAAAGTCTGCATTTCATTTTCCGGTTCGTTGGCTTTGTTTATGTCTCATTGTGGACTCTTCCAAATGAATACTTTGGAGGTGAAGCTTCCTGAGCTCATTGAAGGGTATCTGATGACCATTCACACAGCTTGTGAATCCTCATATGTCCTCGGGCAGCGGCTTTGCTCTTTCAATAAAGGCTTCGTTGCTGTCGTGCTGCGTTTCTGAGGTGTTTTTTTGTCACTGCGGTTGCCAGGTTCCCGAGGTTACACTTAGCAGCAGGCTCCTGTTGCCGTCAGCCTGCGAGAAAAACAACTTACCTGCCATTTCGTCGAACATTTATCACTGTCTTGAGATCAGTAGTGGTGCTTTATTGCTCAGAACTTTAGAGTTCTAACTGTGATGAAGACAGAAATAACTTGCTGCATCAAACGCAACACATTTTAATCATTTTGATAAGTGTTTGAGGTTAACGCAACCTAATTGATATCTGACATCTCTCTGTAATCCATACATCCGTTCTTCCACCAACAGTCCACTCGAGCATTCTTTAATCTATCCAGCCCTCTTTAATCTAGTCTCTTCTAAACCCTCCATCTGCCATCAACCCATTCATCCATCACACGGACAGCCTCTGAAGTGCCAGTGTATTCATCTTCACCTTTCCAACTCTAATTATCCACACAGTCGAGGCCCAAAGCACCCAGAGCCGTTTGTTAGCGAGACAGACACCGAATTAGACTGGATGGAAGAAGTAGCTTCAGTTGGGTTCATTTTGTCTGGACCACGGGGGAAACCTTGGCAGAGCCCCGCCCTACAGCATACCCTGCTTTATGGTCTATTTGACTTCACTTGGAACACAAACAGCGGTGTCTTGGGTGAAAGTTGTGTGTTCGTTTGACACATCCATCGCCCCCAACTGCCGGTCTATGTGAACTGTGTCACTCTTTACACGTTGACGTCATCTTCACTGCTCGTATCAGCAATCAATCATGTCAATAGATGATAACGGCCTTCTGAAACTACTGGTAGATGTAGCAGGCACCTTCTAACCCACATCTAAGATGCTGATAACCTCTGATAACGCCCACTCAATCGGCTGATAACATTCAGAACTTGTTACTTTGAGCTTGCTCTTGTGAAGTGTGAAGAACACTGGAGATGGCAGAACGAGGCCTCGAACACGCCGAGTACAAAGAGAGAGAGAGAGAGAGAGAGAGAGAGAGGTTTAAACGTGTGTCCATGACACCATAAAAACCATGTTAATACTAAATGTGTGTCAGAGTCTGTGTGAGTGTGCTTTCAGTATTTAATATTTAATATGTCCTCCAGGTCATGTTGCCCATGATATTTCCCTTTGAGATCCCGGTTCATCAATATATCTCTTTAATGTCTCGAACAGCACACACACACACACACACACACACACACATAATAAATATTTCTCTCATAGTTAGACTGTAAAGACATGGTCTTATTATAAATGTTGTTATTGTTCACATACACACTCTTTAATTTTTAATATTCAGTCTTTGTGAAGCCAACATAAAAAAATATGGTTTTGATTTTACTTTTGTTCCCCCATAACGCACACAATAAAAACTAGACTTACACACAGATAAACACACCTGCGGGTTATAAACCCCCCCCCCCCCCCCCCCCCCCCATGCAAAATTATAATGTCTAAGTTTAATATAACGTCACATATAATTTGATAGTATTGGTGGATAGAGTGTCCTGCAGGAATAGGAAAACTTTTGCATTTGTACTGAAAACTCTGAGCAGTTTGAGGATCGGGGCCGTAGACTGAATACAGGAAGTGGATGCTGTGACGTCTCCCATTGGTTTGTGGACGGACGTTTTTGAAGCCTTGAGTTCTGCATTTTTAGCCGTCGACATGTTTTTTTTGTCATCGCCATCTTGTTTTTTTGCAGCCAGAAGTGACAGTAGTAAAGAATTGTTTGTTCATTTTTACCAGCACTGACCACTTCATGCCTCCACCATGTCCTAACTGTTTGTTGTGACAATGTGTAATGTGGTAAATATATATATATATATATATATATATATATACTACAATGGTATTTGATTGAAGTGGATCTTTCACTGGGTTCTGATTACTGTGATTAAAACAATCAAATACAGGCCCTGATGTGACAGCTTCAACATCAGCAGCTGTTCGATAAGTATTTTATTTGATGAAAGTGTGATGCGGCTTGAACAGAACAAGTAAGTGGATGTTTCTGTCCCCATTGAGCCCCAGGACTGCTTCTCATTCAGCTATTAGAGGCTAAAGTAGTTCGTCTGATTAGTCGAGTGTTTACCAGTCGGGCCTCGTTCCTGACAGAGCTCCTGTATCCGTCCACATATCCGTTTTAATTAACACTTCATCACAATTAGCTTTGTGATCAGCGCCGCAGTGGGCTGGGGTGAACACTCTCATACTTTCATGCACACTCTCCTGTCAATGACTGAAGAGCCCACAAAGGCAGCGTGGTAGAATGTTTTCCACGAGGTGCCCGGAGCAAAACATGAAAACATAATGGAGGTCAGCCGACCTCTCCACTCTATAGTACGGTGAGAGAGTCATTTTGCGTCCAGTTTGAAGTTCTCTGTGCCTGCTGAGCAGCTTTGAAAAGAATAAGAATAAGACAAGCAGAGGTTTGGGGTCAGACTGGACGGAGACAACAGATGGAGTCTTTAAATCTTTGCATTCAAATGTTGACAATGTTAACCACATACGTAAGTGTGTGCAAGGTAACAGGAACACATGGTACTTATTTTACGTTTTGACCAGTGTCTGAATACTACTGAGCAAAATCTGTCGTCAAAGAAGGAAACGAATACAAATGTGGTCCTTTTGCGCTGAAACCCCCCTCCCTGGACCGATGAATTGGATTTATTAGATCATTTTTAAAAGACTTACTTAGCATATGCAGAGAAACTTGCCAATCAAGAATGACGCAAATGTCCAGTTAGTTTTTTTTTTTTTATCATATCACAATGGAGCAGCTATGTAGCTGAACATACACACAAAAAGTTCCAACTACGAAAATATAGACTGCATATAAGGAGTGGACATAGTTACCGTGAAGCCAACCATTGGTTTGTGAGATTACAGTTTGTAGCCTTGAGTTTGGTATTTTGGCTGTCGCCATCTTGGTTTTTAGCCTTTATTGTCTTGTTAGACCGGACAACGCCCTGGTGGAGACCTGTCAATCACAGTAAGCCCCGCCCTAAATCATACCCTGCTTTATGGTCTGTTTGACTCTAAATGGACCATAATTTACTAAATGAACATCATGCTGTATTGAAGAAGACTTGAAACTAGAGATTGAGACCATAAACTCATGTTTACAATGTTTACTGAGGTAATAAATCAAGAGAGAAGTAGAGTCATTTTCTCATAGACTTCTATACAACCAGAGGAAACAGTAGAGAGAATGCAGGTTCAAGGTTTTTTTTTTTGTGCAGCTGACAATATTTTTTCATTCAGATTGTTTGAAGAGTCTTTGATGATTCTGGAAATATCTTCACTGCGACAGTAAATGCTGTTAAATGACCTTCTGGGTTTCTCAGCTCCGTGACTGCATGTGAACTGTGTGTGACTTTTTTTCCTCCTCGGTAAGACATGGAAGACACGGTACAATAAAATTGTACTGTGACCTTAAATGAATATTAAACCACTAATTAACAAAACAAAACAGGCCACTACAATTGCACTCCATTCAGACTGATGGTTAATTAGCTCCATCCAATCAGGTATTGATCTGATGAGCTGACACAATAGCTGAATAGACTGCTGAAAAGGAGGCTGATTGAGCTGTCTCTCAATTTTCTTGCTATTTAAGCTGTAACACTTTAAATTCATTGATGACAACCAAAATTAAAAAAGCTCCAGTATGATTTTTGCTTGATCCCAGCTCACTCGTTCGATGCCTGATGCTGCGCTTCCAAACAAAACTCAGAGATGAGTTTATCACCAAGCATTTAGTCAGAGCAGAGATGAATCTGCCTTGTGTCTGATGTGTACAATTTCATTATAGAGGACGTGAGCACAATACTACAACAGATAGTTAGCGCTGAGGTTTGTCACAGTAGCCAATGAGTGAGCCAAGGCTGATCAGAGTTGACCAGTAGAAGAACGGTTACCGTATGTAGTTAAATATGTGACTGTACAGCATAAAAGTGAAAGTTTCTTTGACTTTCACTCTGTTTTTGTGAGTGAATCGGGTTCACAGAGTTGTCCAATGTGACCTAATAGACCGTGAAATGATATAGATTTGCAAGATAATAGAGATTTATAAGGCTTTTATTGGCTCCATCAAGGTAGTTTCCTTGGAAATTGTATACGGTCTGTGTATGCAATGCTGTAAATCAGTATAGATGCTCAGACATTGTCTTGATTATACAGGGATTAGAGAGTTCTCCGTGACACAACGAATGAATACAGTACTGGTTCGAAAAATAATATTCCCTGGATGTCACAGACTCCCCTGTGTGATGTGTTATGATGATAGCACCATGCTCAATAAATAAATGGTTGATAGATGGTTTACCCCATCAATCGTACATCACTTGCCACTATTTTGATAGTTAAATGTTTACATGACTTGTATGCCAAACGTCCACTGGTTCCAGCTTCTCGAATGAGAGGACTGGCTGTTTTCCTCTGCTTTAAACAGTTTGAACTACCGTTCGGACTAAACAAGCAGGTTAAAGAGATTTCCACAGGCTTACAGACTTTGTAATCTGCTCTTTCCTGACATTTGATACACTTATCAGTTGATTAAAGTTCAGAACATACGTGTTGCAGAGCTAAGATAAGATGAACCTTTATTGAACGGCAGTATTATGAGTTACCACATGATATCCAGGACCGCATAGTCTGATTTATAGTCAATGTGATTTAGAAGGTGCTTTATTCATCTCACTGGGGAAATTCAATTTTTACACTCCGTTATCATTATTCATTGCACACATATGCCCGAAATACACACACACACACACACACATGCACGCAACAGGACCTATAGACGTGCATTAGTGGAGACGTGTCAGAGGGATGGGGCTGCAAGCAGTTAGGAGTTGACCCGTCCACGATCCGGTTCCCAACAGACTGAGCTCCTGCCGCAGCAATTATTAATTACATTGGCATGAAACGTGTTTTTTCATGAAAAACATCGCTAATACTTTATGAAACTAAAGATGCAGGCAGAGCTGAATGGGCACTCGGACCTTCGTGCACGTCGGGGGATAGTGGCAGAATACACAGTAAACATGCATAATCTGTGCAAAAATAAATACGCTGTGCAATACAACACTTATTCTGTCTGTATATATAATATTTTTAGTTTTTAGTTATAGTTGAGTTATTGTGGATTTTTTACTTTTTTACTTGGACGATGTAAAGTCAAGTTACAAACGCTGTGTCATGGCGAAACAAGCAAAGCGCCTACCTCGCCAATGCTTTTGAGGCATGCATGTGTGTGTGTGTGCAACCTAGATCGTTTTGTTGTCGTTAGCACGGGTGCTGATGTGTGTGTGTTTACGCGCGCACCATTAGTCACTGTCCTGTCATTAGCACTGGTGCTAATTGCTAGCATAAAGTGTAATGGAGTGGTCCCTCTGAACCGTTTAACACACTCGGACTTATCCGGTGTGCGTCTGGGGAGCTCTGTGGAGCCACATTGGCCACACCTGAACCCGATCACTGCAGAGAGCATCCCGAGCCCCTCGAAGACGTGATGACGCTGCAGAAGAATACAACGATACTGTACGTGAGGGACGGTTAGGCCCCATAGTACTTTTTATGTTCAGGCCCTAATTACATTCACAGTGACAAATACATATATTTAATTTCACCCACCTCTACGGGGGTCACTGTCATACTCTCATTGTACTACAACTCTTGACAGTATCCAGGTGTTTCATACTAACAAGATAGATATGAGGCAGAGTATCACTTTGAAAATGTCCCTAGATGTGTTTACATGCAGTGGTTCACCTCTGCAGTAATTGAAGTGCTAAGAGGCATCACACACACACACACACACACACACATAAACATTGATGAAAGGGAGAGTGGTGGCAATACATCTTACACATACAAGAACTCCATTACACTGTCTCCTTGCAATTAGAGTCAATGTGATGGAGTGCACACGCACACACACAGTGATCACTCTATTTGCCATTGAGTTAGTTAACCCCATTTGCTTTGCTGAGAACTCTCCACGGTCCCTTCTCAATCAACAAGCATTGATCTGCTTGCGTGTCTGCATACATGACATTTCTTGTTTGTGTGTACTATCTGTGCATTTGAATGTGATGTGTGTGTGTGTGTGTGTGTGTTGGCACAGTCAATGCTCCTTTTTAATGTGCATATTTTTGTAGTCTTTACAGCCTACAACATTTAGGAGGAGTTAGGTTTGTGTGAGTTATGGCTGCAGAGAAGTGCAGTTTAAAGCCGTAAAGCATCGCTAATCAATATTTCTGTCATATCAATGAATCAAGGACTACGTGTAATGCGAAGCTCGTAACGATGAAGCCGCAGATTCTCACCAACTCTGCAGATCGACTGAGCGCTTTAGCCTCACTTAGCTCGCGGTGAATAGTAGACGTACATTCATCAGGTGGATGCGAACGTGCTTCCAGTGTTGCTCTGTGTCTCCTGGACGATGAAACTAGATGTGACGTCTTACACTATACTTTTATATATTATACTATTATTTCATCCCTTGTGCACTCCTGACATCTTACGTGTGTTACTATGCAAATGCATGTTTTATAAATGACAACGGCTGAAAGCCAGCTCTGTCACCCAAAAGTGAACTGGTTTTGGTGTATTTTTTACTACTTCCAGTCTTTAAGCTAAGCTAGGCTAACCACCTCCTTGTTCCAGCTCTCTATTCAACACACAACTATTTGAACTCTACAACAATACTATACCTGTAATTGTGATTTAAATGTCTTTCAAAGTCGGTGCATGCTCATTCAGAAGTAAAAGTACATCTGTTTTGTGAGTCAAATAACGCTTCAGAAAGCCGCTGTTGTTGCGGATCGCCCTTTAGCACGGCAGCCAAGAGGGAATTGCACCTGCTGTTGAGTCAGTGTTCGGAGCCTCGCTCTGCTCATCGACCCACGCGCTTTTAGTGACTGTGTGTTCAGCTTTAAAGTTCTGAGTGGGGCTGTGTGTGTGTGTGTGTGTGTTTTCTGTCATTACTGCCTCCGCTAATTGCTAGCAGAGGGAATAACGAAGTAGTTTGCATGTGTGTGTGTGTGTGTGTGTGTGTGTGTGTGTGTGCACCCTCCATCGTTTTGCTGTTGTTAGCACGGATGCTGATGTGTGTGTGTGTGTGTGTGTGTGTGTGTGCGCACCATTAGTCACTGTCCTGTCATTAGCACTGGTGCTAATTGCTAGCAGACAGTGTAATGGAGTGGTCCCTCTGGACCGTTTAACATCCTCAGACTTCAATACAGCCAACACACAACACTGACATCGACGGTGTGTGTGTGTGTGTGTGTGTGTGTGTGTGTGTGTGTGTGTGTGTGTGTCCTGATGGTAGGATTAATGAAGGAAGCAGGTGAATTATGTTTGCGTGTTACTGTGTGACAGAGACACACTTGCTAGTGTGTGCATATGTGTGTGTTTGTGTGTGTCGGCGAGAGACGGGAAGGATTGACAGCTCCATCATGTGTGTGTGTGTGTGTGTGTGTGTGTGTGTGTGTGTGTGTGTGTGTGGCTTCACTACTCCAAACAAATGAGGAAAATACCCAGTCAGAATATCTCTCTCGTCCGCTCTATCAGACCTAATTGGATTGAGATTAAAGAGTCACGTCAATGTGAGATCTTCAAACAACAATCAGCACATCGGATTCTCAGTCCCATTTAAAAAGTTCACTTTACTGAACTTTAATGTCCCTTAAAGTCTCAGTGAAACGGAATATTTGCGCGGTTTACAGTTGCAAGAGGGATTAAAAGTGAACCCTTCGCATTTGATTGGGCTGCTAATAAATGGGCAAGAAAAACAAGAGAAACGTTGCAGATTTTCCACCGGCTCTGTGTCACTGGCAGCGTATACAAGCAGAGTAACGGCCTCCCTCCATCTGCATGTAATGCAGTGACACAGGGCAATATCTAGGTACAATATCTGGATATCAGCACAAAACATAAATATTGACTTGTGGTGCACTGGCTGGTTTCCAAATAAAGAAAAATCTGACGACGGTACAAAAACGTAATGATGTTATCGGGGATGTAAAATAGGATTTCATGAATGTTCCGCGGAACAGAACATGTGATCTGATAACCGGTGGCGGTGGTAAAATGCAGACGCTTGAGCCGCTGTCGACGTGCTGCCGGAGCTGTGAATTAAGAACATCAAAGCACACACGCGTCAATTATTGCTTTGCACAGTGTTTGGGCTTAACGATTCCTGAGGGGCGGGTATCCGTCTACACGTGCATTACCTCCATCTGTAATTCTGACAAGCCAGCAAACAAGATTAGCACACAGCGTGGATGCTCTCGTGCTGGACTTTAATGTGTGGGATCTGTTGCCTTAAATGTTGACTTAAACGTGTCATCTGTCAATGTTTCGATAATGTAATTGTACTATAAATATGTCATTTTTAGGAGAATCGATTACTACTCCGCTCAGGAGTGAGTTCTGTGAATCCAACCGAAGGCGGACTGGTGTGCGGTTCACACGAATCACAAATATAAAATTATCTCAAGTATCTATCCATGCAGACAGTTTGGGTTTTATCTGTCTCTGCTAATTCTGCCTCAATGCACAATATCCATATTTGTAAGAAGTGTGAACCATGCCTTTTACTGTTGGCTATCTTGATCAAAATGTCCTGAATCTCACAAGACTGGTTATAGTTGTGACATGGATGCTAGCTGTCATTTCTTTCTCCTTCTTTGTAAGCCTATAATCATTTAAATCAGTGTTTCGTGTCGAAAGATAAAGCCTCCAACCAGCAATCAACAGCTTTGTGCTCAGTGAATAGTGGGTCATTATGTCAAACTTCAGTCTGATATTCACAGATGACAGACCACAGAATGGCTTCATCGGCCAATCAGACCGGAAAAGGAACAGAGCTGTGTATTAAATTATTTAAATTAAACTTTTTATGCTCCGACCTGACAGCTGCCATTCTGAGTGGTACCAGCTAAATCCATACACTGATGGAATTGCACAGTACAAATACATTACATTACACACACACACTTGCAGTGTAACAAGGTAAAGATGTTGAATTGTTCCGAATGAAGACAAGCCCTTTTTTCTCAAATCTAAAAAACACTCTTGTGAGTTCGGAAGTGTTGAATGTGCTTATCTGTGAAGAGCCTCGGAGACGAGAAAGTGTAGGAGGAAAACAAATGCGTTGCTTCAATAAGAGACGATGTGTGCGAGCGTGAGATTCGAGTTTTGAAAAAAACTTCAGCTCTGAGTGAAGAGAATGAAAAACAGTCGAAGCACCGACGGCAATCGATCAGACACGAATAAATGAGGAGCAATCAAGAGCCGAATTAAGAGAGTGAGATGTTGCTTTGTTCTTAAACACTGTGTGTGTGTGTGTGTGTGTGTGTGTGTGTGTGTGTGTGTGTGTGTGTGTGTGTGTGTGTGTGTGTGTGTGTGTGTGTGTTTAATCTGTCTTGGGTGGAAATTTGATTACACACGTTTTTTTTACTTCTCGTTGTGAGAACTCGCCTAATTTTGGAGAACAAAATGGGGACAATTCCACATCCCTGTGATGGAAATCATTACACTTTTGGGTGAAGATTTTGTTTAAGGTGAGGGTCAGGTGTGGTTTAGGCTGGTAGCGGTCATGGTTACGGTAAGTCTCCAGGAAATTAATGTAAGTCTAACGTCCCCAAAAGTCATTAAAACACGCCTCCCTCACAGACCTCTGGAGAAAAGAAAGGTCAGTAAAAACAAGTGTGTGTGTGTGTGTGTGTGTGTGTGTGTGTGTGTGTGTGTGTGTGTGTGTGTGTGTGTGTGTGTGTGTGTGTGTGTGTGGTGTGTGTGTGTGTGTGTGTGTGGAACATCTACATATTTAATCACAGCCTCTTCAGACCTGAACAGTCAAACTAGACTAACCGCTGATTTAACAGAGATGGGGACTTGGACTTCAGACTTGGACTCAAGAAGCACTTGAGTCACACACACAGTTAGTTGTGTGTGACTCAAGACGTGACTTGGACTTGCCCCTCATGGACTCAAGACTTGACTTGGACTTGCCTTCAAAGACTCAAGACTTGACTTGGACTTGCCCTTTAAGGATTCAAGACTTGACTTGGACTTGCCTTCAAAGACTCAAGACTTGACTTGGAACCCATTGGTGAACCATTGGGTTCACCAATGGGTTGTCATAATGGGATATCACCCATTAGTTTTTGGTTTTGAAGTCTCGGGTTCGCCGATTTGTCCGTTTTCACAACCAATGAACGGAAGTGACCATATTTGGATGGCGGAGGAGTGACTTATAGACGCCGTATACGGGTCTGGTAGGGTAGCAACCTGTCAATCACAGTAGCCCCGCCCTAAAGCATACCCTGCTTTATGGTCTATTTGACTCTAAATGGACCATAATTTACTAAATGAACATCATGCTGTGTTGAAGAAGACTTGAAACTAGAGATTGAGACCATAAACTCATGTTTACAATGTTTACTGAGGGAATAAATCAAGAGAGAAGTAGAGTCATTTTCTCATAGACTTCTATACAATCTGACTTATTTTTGCAGCCAGAGGAGTCGCCCCCTGCTGGTCAGTGGAGAGAATACAAGTCTAAGACACTTCAGCATTGGCTTCACCTTTCAGAACCGGAGTTTGCCGCCTGGTCGAGACTCAGGGTGGGGGCAGGTCTCGATGAGCTTCGTGCTTCATTATTTATTCTTCATTCAGGCCACCTTGTTGTGAGGCAACGGTGCCAGCTGCTGAGCCGCTGTGATGCCCTGCTGAGATGGGAGGGAGTAGAACGGAGACAAGTGTGAGAAAAAAGGGTTAGACATAGGTCTGCACGGGTGATTGAGATAATGAGGCACAGGTGGTGGAATTAACGAGATACAGGTGATCCAATTAGAGGAGGAGAGAACCATGGTCTCATTCCTGAACCACAGTTAATAACTTCATATGGAAGCCAACACAGCACCGAGAGGCCTGCTTTCAAAAACATGAATTGTCAATTGAAAAAAACTGGAATTAATGTTTTTTCTATCGTCTCCAAAATAATTTGCTTTGTTTATGTACTATATTTTATTTAGAAAATGGTATCTTCAGAGACAGAGCAGAAGGTAAAATCAGCTTTATGAAAAAAAACTATATTTTATAGATATGCTTCAGCATAATATTTTCATGGTCTGATCATCACAATATGATCATGATCATTGTAGCCTTATCATAAAAGTATGTTCCATGTGGGAAGCATAGACTGTATATAAGAAGTGGACGTAGTCATCGTGACGTCACCCATTTGGTTTGTGGACGGCTGTTTTGAAGCCTCGAGTTCGGTGATTTGCCGTCGACATCTTGACTTTTTGCAACCGTTTAACGGAACTTACCATATTTGGACTGCGGAGGAGTGATATAGAGACACCACAGCTCTGGTAGCGGCAGCGACCTGTCAATTACAGTAAGCCCGCCCTAAAGCATACCCTGCTTTATGGTCATTTATTTGACTCTAAATGGACCATCATTTACTAAATGAACATCATGCTGTATTGAAGACTTGAAACTAGAGATTGAGACCATAAACTCATGTTTACAATGTTTACTGAGGTATTAAATCAGGTGAGAGTAGGGTCATTTTATCATAGACTTCAATACATGCCGATGCCATGTCACCTGGTTGCCTCAGCTCCACCGACGATTGAGCTTCACAACGGCTCTTTATAAACCTATGGGTGACGTCACGGAGACTACGTCGACATTTTATACAGTCTATTGTCAACACCTGACATCTGGGGGGTCCCTGCATGCTCTTGAGATTCCTCATTTTTGTGCATATTGTTATGATGTGGACTGCGTTTCTTCTGACATTAGGGGGGCTAAATAATGAGTTTAATCTCCAGCTGTTCTGTGGTTGTTCTCAGCAGCTCCGACCGCAAATATGTGAAACTGTAGGAGCCTGAAGCAGACTGGAGCTGACAAAGACTGTCATGTGCCCTTACCTTTAATAATTAAACATAATACATCAAGATAAGCTTCATGGCATTATACACGAGTATCCGAAGCTGCAAAGACTTGTTTATTTTACCATCTTGTTTTCTATCCACCAATATGCTAACTTTGTGCCTTGATATTCACCCCACTGTTTCGGAAGAGGTTTACTATTGACCCACATTAGAAATATAACCAGCTGCAGCTTATAATTCAAAACCCCCCACAGTTCTGCTTGAAGGCATCTGATGTTGTAACCCCACTATGTGTCTCAAGCCAGACAGTTTAACAGCGGTACCATAAATATTATTTCAACTACATAACCAACCACACTGTAAATTCACACAGGAGAGACATTGCCGGTATTAAAAGTGAAATGTCACAACTTCAAACTTCAAAATATCCTAAATTAACCAGAAAAGCTTCTGTGGAACTGAAACGTCGCCTTTACATTTACATTTCACCCACATTATGTATATTATAAATTCTACCACATCAATATATAATCATGAAAAAGCACTAACTTATTCATGAAGGCATCTAAAGTTCATCAACAATTATTTGTTTTTAAAAAAAGAAATGATTTACCCTCCACATTTTAAATATTAATACGAAATTATGATTTTCTATTTAATCATAACACAAACGCATAACATTCCCTGATGCTTCACATGAGAGATCATTAGACACTTCCTGCTGTGGGTTTCAGTCCTCCATGTGGTTAGTTTCTATGGAAGCCCATTCCCACCAGCAAAAAAAAAAAAAAAGATCACTAAAAAAAAAAAAAAAAATAAATAAGATCACTAAAAAAAAAAAAAAAAAAAAATGTAATTCACAAAAAAAAAAAAAAAAAAATCCACCCACAAAATAAATAATAATAATTATAATAATTTTTTTTTTTTTTTTATTTTACTTTTTTTCCACCAGCAAAAAAAAAAAAAAAAACTTTTGGTGCATCCATCTGTAACCATAACACTGACCAGATTTTTCCAGTTGCTATAGAAAGTCGAAATTATGAGATACTTTAACACAACAGTCATAGAAGCAGCTATGACATATGAATGGATTGTGAGTACATTGAAGACTTCTTTAAAACGTGGCTTTACAACACATGAAATACAGATGATGTTTCACATGGATTGTACTGAACAAACGCACCCTTGAATAGAATGTTAAGCAAGAAGCAGCTCTGGAGTATAAAGAATGAAACCAGGTGACGACCAATAAACAGCAACTGGAAACATCTTTTTTTTTTCTTTTTTGCTGACAGAAAAAAAGTAAAAAAAAATATAGATATATTTTTTTTTTTTGTGAATTAATTATTATTATTTTTTTTGTGAATTAATTATTATTTTTTTTTTTGGTGATCTTATTTTTTATTTTTTTGCTGGCGTGAATGGGCTTCCATAGTTTATTGGTCACCACCTCAGCCACATTGGTTTCATTCTTTATACTCCAGAGCTTCAAGGGTGCGTTTGCTCAGTACAATCTCATAATTTCGACTTTCTATAGCAACTGGAAAAATCTGGTCAGTGTTATTGGTTACAGATGGATGCACCAAAAGTTTTATTTTTTTTTTTTTGCTGGTGGAAAAAAAGTAAAAAAAAATTGTAAATTACAATTTATTTTTTTTTAATCTTTTTTTTTTTTGCTGGCGGGAATGGGCTTCCATAAGTTTCAGTCAGAAACTGAGTTTTGTTGAAATTTTGAAAAAACTTAAGGCGGGGATGTTCATTATACAACAGAGAAATATAGTTGTGGATGTAAGAGGCTAGTCAGCTGTTCTTTTCTTAAAATTCTCCTTCAGACACATTTTAATGTACATAAAATACTCTGCTATGATTTATATTTTGTTTAATATGGTTTTCCGTAAATAAAAAGGACAAGAAAAGTCTACTTCTCCATCATTGAAACCTCGCTCGCTCCTGGGTTGACCGGTGAAAGAACAGTTCGTACCAAGATGGCGGCTCAGAACTCTGGTTTATTTTCTCCGTTGGAAGAATCGTCTGGAAGATTTTAGCCATACTTGTTTGAGGAATCTGTTGTGCACCAAAATTGGCGACTGGCAGATGTGTCCGAATGGCAATTGTAGTTAGCATCTTTTAGTTGTTTATGTTGTTTGTTAGCTTGTTAGCTTGTAATTGGCGGTGGTTGACCCAGCGTTAGTGGCTGTGTAACATACAATAATATCTATTGGGATTTGACAGTGGAATATTCTTATTTTTATTATTGGAAATTGACGCGCATAAGCTGCACACTGACTCTACCATGTTTGCTGTCAAAACGTCCATGATGCTAACGCAAACTCTAGCTCCCTGTACTGATTTACGTGACGCCACTTCCGTAGCTTAGGTAACGTTACAAGCGTGCTTATTTTAAGACAAACCGTGATGTTTCGTGCTCGGGCTTTTGGGTTTCTTTCCCGGTTTTGGTGTCAAAGACTGTTTCCTTGTCAAAACGTGTCAGCATTCGCGTATTAGACAGTCTACAGGTGAAAGGTCGACACAGTGTGACATTGAAATCTAGTGATACACGAACACGAATTTTCCATTTTACCGTGTCGCTCAGCTTGACTGATAACGTTGCGTAACTAACATTAGGTTTAGGCAACAAAACCACTTGAAGTAAAACATCATGGTTGGGCTTAACATAAGTCGGTCAACTTGGGTTTTAGCAACAAAAACTACTTCGTAAGATTTAGGAAAACTGTAATGGACGTGTCAATTCACAGAAACACTTTGGGACACAAACACCGGTCTAATGGTTGAACGTCCTGTTGGTTTACGTCAACCTTCTCTCACTACAAGTGGTCTGTCTCAATATTTAACTCTACGTCTCCACCTCTGATCGT
The DNA here is from genome assembly GCA_032191485.1 of Leptoclinus maculatus. Taxonomy (NCBI): domain Eukaryota; kingdom Metazoa; phylum Chordata; class Actinopteri; order Perciformes; family Stichaeidae; genus Leptoclinus; species Leptoclinus maculatus. Next base: position 1,675,113 of record JAVDOI010000006.1, on the reverse strand, counting down.
TGTCTAGTCACGTGGATGCGTTTAATTTGTGAGTCCACCATGAAAAAGGATCCTAATTGACTTTCCATCGGCTTTGTTTTTGTGCTGAGCGACGCAAAAAAACAGCTATTTCTTGACAATTTAACAAGCTGCCACGAGCTGCTGCGTTGAAAAGGTATTTCCAGCAAATCACAGGTAGGACAGGAAATAAGTTTTAGAGATAAAAAAAACAAACAACCTTCAGCTAATGTGGCTAGCAGGCAATACAGTAGCTCTCTAAAGTTTGAAAAGGATGCACCATTAAAAAGTTGTGGTCTGCTGCTTGAGTTCTTTCATCACACAGTTACATGAACAAGGATGTAAATAATCAATACTTCTTGAAGGACATGTTGCACTCTCCCTTTCAAAGTGGCTGAGCGTCAGAGAGTCTCGTTATTTTAGCAACCGAGGAAAGCGATGTGAATCAGCCAGTCGTGTGCATCATCTCGGCTCTTGTGCTCACGGAGCAGCATACAGATTAATTAGCAGTGTGGGGTTCCCCATTTTTTATTTCCTTTTAGAATAAAGAATAAAATATGAAATAGTGAGAAGAAACCATAACAAGGTCAGAGTATTAATCGTGACTATACAACTGTTTGTTCAGACACACACACACACACACACACACACACACACACACACACACTGACCTAATTTCCTGCAGTTTCTTGCACTTGTTTTAAGTTGTTTTCTATCAGCGGTTTGTTTCTTTGTTCTGTGAGGAGGAACTTTAAGCCTCGCTGGTGTGTTTAAGTGACTCAAAATGGACCCATGAAAATACATTTAGAACTTAGAACATGAAATATCAGAGGTTTTGTGTTTTTTTCCATCTTGGCAGAAGCCATATTTTTTAAATCCAGCTATAATTTGGGAGGAGTTGAGAAGACAAAAGGAGAGAGGACGGCTGAGGTCTGATCATTTCATCATCTGATGATATTATGAACAAAGAGCAACAATGCTGTTTATATTCTCTGACCTAGAAATAAGCTGGAGAGTCGCCACCCCTTCGGTTTGAATAGAAATTACTCACAATAGCTCTGCTTTTATCTCCATTTTCTTTTGTCTCTGGTCTAATCCACCTTGTGGCTCCCTTCGTCTGTCTTTTAGGGTGTTTCCACATTTGGTCCAGCCCTCCAAACAAACTCAGAGCGATAAGTCACCATTTTTTTTAAGGGAGCGCCGTCTCTATTCCGAGCTCCTAGGTAGGTAGCTGGTCCAAAAAGAAGTACCACTTGGCTTTCTTAACCTGGTGGGCAACTTTGTGCCCAACCTTACCACTGTGTGTGTGTGTGTGTGTGTGTGTGTGTGTGTGTGTGTGTGTGTGAGCTTTTGTGGGAAGGCCAAGCGGCTCTCTTAGACGTAAATGACGGTGGCAGCTTGTCTGCCGTCCTCTGTTCACCTTGTCTCTCACCCCCTCTCTCTCTGTCCGTGTCTCTCTT
>JAVDOI010000006.1:1630632-1673456 GCA_032191485.1 Leptoclinus maculatus | reverse complement strand
TAGAAATTGCCACCACGACGTCAACCTAAAACCAATGAATGCCAACTAGAAGGGCACTCCGAGAGCGCAGACCCCGCCCAAGGCCGTTCACATATGCGCAATATAATTGCGTGTCCACCCTAATGAATCGAATCTGTCCTTATATGAATGGGTTCCTATATTGGCAACATGCTACTAACCCTCCCACCAAGTTCCATGAAAATCCGCTTGAGAATCAACTCTGTTAAACCACTCCTGCAGCAGACCAATACATCAACTATATTCCTGCCTCACTGCATCTAAAATGTGATGAAACAAAATACTTACAAACATCATAACACAATTTGGAAATGCTCTCAAAAGGAGCCAGATACCAACAGCATACCTAAACATTACCTAAGCATACCTTCATTTTGTAATGAGTGAGTTCGGCACACTTATACCTGTACATGCAAGTAGCACGTTGCCATTAGACATTGATCTACTGAGTTCCAACAGAAAAGGTCATACGCTTAGGCGGTGGCAACCTTTGATTTATCCCTCGACGCCACTCTATTTCAACTTTGACCTCGTTTTTTTTCCCCCAAGTGACCTGAAAAAAAGCTCGATGGATGGAAATCTCATACGTCTGTGTTGTCGGATCACCACCTGTTACGATCAAAGGAGGAAGGTTAAACCTTCAGTGCATAAAATTAATAATTGGGGAAAAAGGTAGTCCCGCGACACCTAGTCTGCCTACTTTGTACTTTTGGTCTTTGTATGACTCAATGGGTGAAAAGTCACGGACTGTGTGTTTAACAATCTGGTGCACTGACTAAACTAAGAGCCACGTTATTAAATGCTGCTCAAATGATCACAGCTAGTTCTCCGTTTCTGGCCAGAGGAGACTTCTGACGGGAGGGAAATGAGATGAAGTACTACGCTTTACTGCCTCGCCGTACTGCCCTTTTGGATTTACAGGACACTTAGGATTTACACATTGTTCCCCCTGAAAAATGTGACACATCACACACACACACACACACATCTACACAGTTGACATATCCTCCATTTAGACATGAGTGGGTGACCTGTATTAATACACTGTCAGACATCATCATTATGATCTATTGAGTATTAAATTGCTTGCCAAGACCTATCTGTCAACTGTCTCGCTGTGCCCTCTCTTTTTCCATTTTTGTTCTCCTCACTTCTTTCCTTTCTTTTACCAAATTCTTTTTTCTTTTTGTATACTGTACTTGAGAAATGTTTTCTTACCTCTCATCTGAATTAATTTGCCTTTATTCCTTCCTTTGGGCTCTGCCTAGACACTATGTTGTAAATCTAATTATGTTGTTCATTGTGTACACATGACATCTTGTTGACTCTTCTGTCTCATCCTGGGAGAGGGATCCCTCCCCAGTAGTCCGTCATCGAGGGTCTTTTTCCGTTAACGATTTTTTTTTCCTTTTCAGTATGCGTGGTCCAAGGACAAGAGGATGTCGGATGTTTTACAGGTTGTAAAAACCATCTCCATGTTCAGAGCCGCGTGCAGACAAGCAATCCTGCCCAATCTATGGTTGTACTGCTGCGCTAGTGGGCCCTGATCACACGCCGCATTAAATCGAAGACCAGCTTGTGGTAACTGGTCCTATTCTTTATCTGGGGCACAAAAAGGAGATGATTGCAGGTTAACGTTTATTTGTGTTATTGCTACCTGGTACTAAGGGTTATTACAGTACCAATGCCTACCGCTAGCGTTATAGTGTTAGGATACGGCTCCAACCATATGTATATAAGAAGAGGAGGTAGTCACGTGTAGCCTCGCGTTCGGCAATTTGGCCGCCTCATCTTGGGAATTACGGCTGATTGTTATTTTTTTTGCAAACAGTGAACAGAAGTTACATATTGGAATGCGGAGGGAGTTGACGTAGAGATGCCGTATACGGCTCTGTACGGCAGCAACCAGTCAATACATAATTGACAGGTTGCCAATCATTTACTAAATGAACATCATTGCTGTATTGAAGTAAGACATTGAAACTAGAGATTGAGACCATAAACTCATGTTTACAATGTTTACTGATGGTAATAAATCAAGAGAGAAGTAGAGTCACTTTCTCATAAGACTTCTATACAACCAGAGGAGGTCGCCCCCTTGGTGGACATTAGAGAGAATGCCTGGTTATAAGACTCTTCCGCTTTGGCTTCCCTCGGCAGAACTGGAGGTTGTCACCTGTTTTTCCAACTTGGCTCACGACAGATGCCTCACAGCTGCTACCTGTGGTTTTTTGGGGCTTTACACATGCAACTAGTGGAAGTTGGAATTGGAATGCAAAGTGCTCACTGCTGGCTGAGTAGCGCTGTTGGTCCTGGGGACTGCTTATAGCATACATTATTTAAAATGTAAATACTAAATTATATTTAGCGCCTAATGGTAATAATTACAGGTTAAAACCTTGCACCGGTGCACACAACTTATGGTTCTAAAGTATTGTTGTTAGTGTAGTTCAGGGTGGTGTGATGGGGTTTATTTAGTTTCCGTCCTGTCAAAGCGGGGGGGAAAAGGTACTTATCTATTCCTCCGGCGTGGGCGAGGGGAGGCTAACTAATTAGTGTTGTTAGTGTGGGCACTAATGAAGAAGGGAGGGTGGCCTCGGGGTGCAAAACACACCCAGCACTTAGAGAGGTTGTAATACGACTGGAACATCAATCAGTATAGATCGCACGCTCACACACACACACACACACACACACACAATTGACAAAATCACACAGAGAAGCTTAAATTATGTTGTGACAGATCGGGAACACACACTTGGCATGCCAATTTTTGAAAAAACCCACCTACTCTTGCATGTAGATATGTCGCTAAAAGTGTTTCATACACCCACACATCGCACAAGGAGCAAGCAAGAAGCTGTTATACACCGCCAGCATCAGTCCTAACACACACACACACACACACACACAAACACAAGCACTAACACAGACGTGCACACAGGGAAAGCTAAGTAAAGCTGTTATTGCAGCAATTAAAGTAAGCACATGTGCACACACAACACACACAGCAACACACACACACAAGGTCAGTCTGGCCTACAACAGCTTCATCACACAAATACAACGTAAATCCTTCCAGTTAGGCCGAACTTACATGTCGCTACAGTGTAGTAACGTGTATCTTAGGCCTAATTGAAGTACACAACAGGACATTCATTGATCTAATAAAGTAGTACGTACGTATTAGAACTTCTTTGCACTCTTAGAAATAAGGGTACCAAACAGGTTCTCCCTGAAGGAGCTGAGGTTCTAGGTTAGAACATTAGCTTCTGTACTAACCCTCGTAGATAGAAAGGGGGTCTTCAAGGGGTTCTTTATGAGTGACTCGAGCTTTGTTTTACTCGCGCTTAGCACCACAGGCGCCAGCTCCGAGCATGCACAAAGGATCTTTATGCATGCTCGGAGCTGGCGCTGTTTGTTGCATTTATTCTCCAAAACGCCAGAGGGCGAACAAACAAAATGAATCTGTTGAAGAAGCAGTGAAGACCACGAGTGTAACAGCAAAAGCCTATAAACCAACCTCCTCAATGCCTAGGAGGGATTGTAATAAACTGTTAACTCATACTTCATATTCATAGGCTACTTTATTGCCTTAGTATGCGAGAACTGTAAGTCAAGATTAAAAGCATTACAAAGACACAAAGGTTGAATATCCTGTAACAATTGATTGGCTGCAAAATATTTACTCAAATGTAGATTTTAAGACCTGTTCTAATGGTCTAATCATCCATCTTTGTATAATTACTCATCCCTAAAAAGCAAGTGACCAAAGATTTCAGAGGAGCACGATCCAAACACCGCGACCGCCATGCAGAGCCTTCACATACGGCGACCATGAACTACACTTAAGGGTTCCTTTAAGGAACTGGTTCATCAAAGAGCCACTTGTTGGAAGAATGAAATCTTCAAGGATTGTTGAAGCACGGGTCCCCTCCCAGTCTGGGGTTTGAGCTGCACCCACGTCAGCCTTGCTTACATAATTGGGAGCGGCTTCGGGTTACTGTGTTAAACTAAAGCCAATGATAGGGTGGAGAATAGATCTCCATATAGGCTATATACTGTATATATATTTACCACTTATCATATGTACACATACTCCACGTTTGCTTAAGTGCGGTGGATGTTGATACAAGCAAAGCTGGCGGTGTGTATTATTGAGGAAGTGAAGTTGACGTTTTGACGTTTAGATGTTCTTTGTACAAAAAGGAAGTAAATCACTGAGCGGTACGACGTTGGTGAAGAACGATAAAGAAGTCATGTGCCGTTCATTCACGCGTATGAACGTGTGTGTGTGTGTGTGTGTGTGTGCGCTTCACCTCTTCTGCAGAGCTGTCGGGCTCTATGAACCGGATGAGTGGGGGTGCGGAGAGTGTTTTTCCGTGGGCGCATATTTCCTCCCTGCAGCTGGGACACCGAAGCCCGTTGAGGGTGTCGCCCGTCCAGTGACGACCTCGCTGGTCTCATACATGAACCACCCTGACCACCCGGGCCCACCGAACTGGACGCCATGGGACACTGAAACACACGAAAGATGTTTATTCATTTCCCTTCAGGGATAAACATCTATCATAGATCACAGAAGAGTGAGGACATATGGGAGCTTACAGGGGAGCTTCTGTGCTCTTTCATTCTCGTGCCGCCGTTTGAGCAGCGAGGTTACGTGGACTCATGGGAAACCGTAGTCCTGGGCAGGGATTGCTTGGAGCTCTGGCTACTGGGGCCCGATGTGGGTGGTAGAGCCGGGAGAGAACTTGGCAGATACCCATGAGCTGAGCAAAAACAGAGTAGAGAAAATTTCAATATTATGTATTGTTCGTTTATTTTGTCTCTTCGATGTCATTTTGAGTCTCTTTCATGTTGGTACTTGTCTTTTTAAATGAAGTTTTGTAGGTGAAGGCCAGAGGGGCCCCTGGGCCTGCGCTAAGTAGGCCCGTCCAGTTACTCATCCATGTTTGGCTAGTGTGAGTACGTGGGTTTAGATGAGAGGCCACATCTGCCTGAGGTCCCCTGTTTCACCATGTAACATGAAAACATATGAACTTCTTGACAGTAAAACAGAGTTAAATAAAAATAATAAGAAGCCGAATGAGTGAATGAACAAGTGGATAAAGTGTGACAAACAGACACCGTTGTGCGTCTGTGTGTGTGTTCTTACTCTTGCAGTAGTCCAAGCTGTTGATGGTGTTGTTGTTGGAGGCGGTCCACGACTTGTTGAGGGTGGCGCTCGTGTTGCAGAGGGTGGCGTTTGACGGGTGACAGTAGTTCACACAGGGGTCCCACGAGTGCGGGTGGTCCGACTTCTGAACCTTCACTGGAACACACAAAAATGATTGTGTTACTTGTGAAGGAAGCGTTTAGATATTTTTACTTTTGACATGAATTCTCTAGACGAGTGCCCCGACCCTTAACTTGACCCAACATCTCGAACAACCACCATTGTAGCGACTGCCGGTGTACAGACATGAATGTTGTCAATTTCCTCATCTAACTCTCGGCAAGGTAGCAAACCTTTCCTTTAACTGGACCGATGTCATCGTATCTCTAGGTTCTGCTAGCGAGGAAAGGGACGGCAACCAGCCTGCTATAGCTGTGACAAACTGTGCTAGCTTAGCGTTAGCTAAATGATTTGGGACTTTGAGGCAGCTGTATCGGTTTTGAGGTAGACAAGGTTCTGTTCCATCCAATAAAACACACCTGAACTCATTAATATTACTGTAACTATTACTATTACTCATACTAGTACACTCATACTAGTACTCATACTAGTACTCGTACTAGTACGAGTACAAGTACTGATTAGCCGCAGAGCTTTTGGCCGCACGGTAGCTCACCTGGTAGAGCGCCTGCACTAGTGATGTTTTTATTATCTGCACCTAGCCGACCCATAAATATCCGTTATCACCACTCAATGAAACATAAATTCCTTTTCATATTGTTTAGTGCTTCACCGTTGATAGAAAAAGGAATAAATAAAGTAGCTGCTGTTTGTTATTCACGTTGTGTTACCTTCCATTGCTTGGTAGCAGAAGGCAGAGGTGTGATCACGGTATTTAAGGTTTGTCAGGCTGCGTTTCAACTTATTTATTCCCCCAAAATGTTGAAGAATAACAGACGACCATAAACATAGCATAGCAAAAATAAGGTATGCTTTGAAAGGAATAACTGGAGTCTTGGAGCTAGGAATAACGTGGATAGAGATACATCAAACGCCGTCTTCTTTTCTCCAAAAATACCAATTGGGAATCTGTAATTCATTAACAAAACATATGGAATCATCTCATTCTATTCAGTTAATTAGACTGCAAACACAGGGACTACACAATGCAAGCCTGACAGAATGCCGGTGCACCGGGCCATCTGTTACCAACGGCACTTTCCCTCAGATGTCGGGGAGAACCTCTGCTGGGGAAACTCCCACTGAGAGGCATCATCAGCGCTCAATCAAGGCTAAACTCTGACAACCTACAAGGCTTCATGTGTAATTCCTCACCACACGCACTCATCTCAACCCCCCCCCCCCCCCCCCCCCCCCGTGCTGCCACCTCCATCCAGCAGAGCGTTTTGTTTCCTCGACATGCGAGTCGCCTCGTCTAAACTCAGCTCCGTTGGCGAGAAATGTGGAAACGTTTTCCCGTCTAATCCTCCCAGAACGGAAAAAATGAAGTCAGAAACACACTGCAGGAGACGGGAAAGGGCTGCAGTCACACGGATAGATGCACACAGGCAGGACACAAAGAGACACTGCACATACAGACCGTACACACATGAGAGAAGATACACCCAGTCTAGACTTAGGGCCAGACTCGACAACCCTAATCTATAGTGCAGGAACACAGTCTAAGTCACACACACACACACACACACACTCACACAACTGCAAAACCTTTAATCAGAGTGTCTATTAATAAAGTGGCCGCGAGGTCTCCTGCAAGAACATCAGTAACCTAATGAGCTGTGCTCACTTCCTAACACACACCCACACGTACAAATACACACTGTACACACACACACACACACACACACACATAGGCGCTCCCAATCATGATTAGAAGAAGGAAAGAATGAATTTTGCTTTGTGGAGACAAATGAAAGAGATGTGAAATGAGACAGTGACCTTTCCAACTGTGTGTGTGTGTGTGGTCGGGTAACTTTGGTATTTTTCAACCTGGACACTAATTTCCCCTGTTTTTGTGTCAAGTGACTAATGAGGACACCTATCTATTAATTTGGTCCAGTAATGAGGGATAAAGACCCGTTCTCACTTCTACTGCGTCAAATACACAGACTGTATAGAAGAAGTGGATGTTGCCGTCTCGACGTCGCCCATTGGTTTGTGGACTGACGTTTTGACGACCTCGAGTTCGGCGATTTCGCCATCGCTATATCTTGTTTTTTTTTGCAACCGGGCGACAACAAACTCCTGCGTCTCCTCTCTCCAACTCTCACTCACGTTTCTACCGTTGTCCTCTGGCAACAAGTCACAATGACAAACAGGTAAAAAGGTAAAGAAAACCGGTTTATTTCCACAACGTTGTCAGACACTTACAGGAACAATCTGAGCCTTTCAGCGGCAGAAACAAACACTGTCAGTGGAGTTAGGTTGACAGTGAGGAGTTGCCCTGAGTGATTACGTTATAGTCCATTTAGTGGCGTTCTCGCTCAATACTGGACCAATTTAAAAAAAGGAACTCGTCCCCATTAGTCACTTGGACACAAAGACACAGGGAAATAGGGTCCAGGTTGAAAAACACCAAAGTTACCCTTTAAGGAGTAGCGTCTGATACTTTCTTATAATTAAACTAATTGTTGGAATCATTTGAAGAGGATGAAATGAAAGAGTAGGAGAGACAAGGGGAGATAAAAGGCAGACGAGATGAGAAAAGAGGGATGGAAGAGGAAACAGAGAGGACGACAAGAAAGCATCTGACAGCATGCGAAGAGAGGTGTAATGACTTTAATTAAATACCATCCTGCCTTTACACTCCCTGTCACTCACATCTCATTCATCCCTCACTTATCCTTTCAACTCTCTCTCCTCCTGACGTTTTCATCCGGAGATGAAGCTCCCGCCTGATGAAATGCCACAGACAGCAGAGCTGAGGCAAAAGGTTTTAAGTCTATTTCAGGCAGGAATTTCTCTTCTCTTTTTTCAAATCCCGCCTTTGTCAACCTCTCACGAGTCTCTAATCAGGTCAAATGCAACATTAAAAACCAAGAAATAGAAATGTGAAAGTCTGTGCATGTGTGCATTTAGAAAGAAAATAAAAGATTCATGTTTGTTTGTTACAATACCGGCAGCTTCATCACAGGTTCTACATCGTGTTTGCATGTGCGGGGCACACTTGTTCCTGCTTAAACCCCTCAGCAGTGATGCATTAACCTTGGATGATCAGCGGTTCCCCTGTAAATCCACTGGCGCAGATAAAAAAAAAGAAGAAGCTGGCACTTGGCTCTGGGTGAAGTAACACTCCAACTAATTAAGCACGAAGTTGCTGCCGCGGCCGAAAATATTCCTCAATCAAGTGTTCCGCGAGAGAGGCCGTCGGGTAGAAAGGCACCCGGATGAGTGCAGATGTTTTTCCTCTCTGATCTGCTAAATGTGCGTAAAGGGGCGACTTGTGTTGGAGTTTTTACTCTGGCTTAGTTCATTTATCCAAAATGGCTGCTGCTGAATGTGTGACAACATGAAACTCTGGAGGCCTCATCACTAAAACTTCCCGATTCTGAAGGAAGGAGGAGGAGTGACGTAGAGACGGCGTATATGGCTCAGGTAGCGGCAGTGACCTGTCAATCACAGTAAGCCCCGCCCCTAAAGCATACCCTGCTTTATGGTCTGTTTGACTCTAAATGGACCATAATGTACTAAATGAACATCATGCTGTATTGAAGAAGACTTGAAACTAGAGATTGAGACCATAAACTCATGTTTACAATGTTTACTGAGGTAATAAATCAAGAGAGAAGTAGAGTCATTTTCCCATAGACTTCTATACAATCAGACTTCTTTTGGACCAGATGAGTCGCCCCCTGCTGGTCAGTAGACAAAATTCAAGCTTTAAGACACTTCCGCATTGACTTCACTCGGCAGAACCGGAGGTTGCCGCCTGGAACAAACCAGATATTTTAGACACACACACACACACACACACACACACACACACATGCCGAGCCTGTACGGTAGTCTAGGGCAGACTGTGAGAATCAGACTGACAGCAAAAAGCTTCAATCGCATCAAGAGATTATTATACAAACAGTAACAAACACTGACACATGCTCTCTTTCCTACACATCCACACACACACACACACACACACACAAACACAATTGACTCTTAAATCACTTTAGTAGCAGACAACAAGTGTTAAATGTTTTCTCTGACACATAATCACACAGTGTGAACAGCTGTGGTGGAGGACGACGCAAGGTGTAAAAGAAAAACAACAACATCCATTTGAATTTGGCCACATAACTAAATACACGCCATCTGGTTGACAAAGCAGCCAGATGTTATGACATCGCAGGATAAGTGATGTGTTTGAGTGATTGAAGAACAATTAGTATTTTTGAATTCATGCCTTGTTTTCCTGTTTCATTTAGTTGTATGTCTTCATTACGTTGCTCTGCTGACTATCCAACACCAAGGACAACACGTCGTAAATAATCCCATAATAACCCTTCCTTTATATTTAAGCTGCCTTTGCCCCATACTCACGCTGAGCAGAGCCTGAATGCAACATAATGTAACTCAATGCAACCTCTGTTAACGTTAGCGTTAGCTCCGTTATTTTAACCAGCTCTCCTGGCGATTTCAACTCTGATTCGTTGTCACAAAATAGCTTCATCAGGGAAATGATCTATCGTCCCTGTGACAATGTTAGTCTCACTCCCTGATCCCCGGTACCTACAGTGCAGTAGAAAAACGAGTAGTTGGCATCTACCTGGTACGTAAGTATCGGTTGTTGTGACTTCCCAAGTCACTATAACATATGTCTCTGTAGTTTAACCGGTCATACGGGGATATATTGACTTAGAAAAGACTGGTGGCATCACACAAGTTAGTTACAAAACAGAGTTAAAGATGCTATGAGGAACTTGTAGGTGTTGATTTTGGCGGCCCCTGTGGTAAAGAGCGGTAGTGTTTCCGAGCACCAGACGCCCTTTAGAGTCATTAAACTGCAGCAGGGTCTGACAGTCTGCCCCTCTCAGTCCTGGTTCTCTTGTCCCTGACCCAGCAATACGACCTGGGTCAAATGTAGACGCAAGAAAGCACATGACCTCATTCATGGTCTTCCCTGTGAGGCTCACATCCACAGATATCAGACTATTTTTAATGTAAGAAAAGGACCATCAGGATAGATGTACTGTACACGTGAAAACGTGCCAAAACAGTGAGGTCGCAAACACTTCCTGCTTTCTAAATGTAACTGCAGTTAAAATGGAAAAATACAGGTATTTACGCCTTCGTTAATTACTTTGTCACAATGTAAAAGACAAGTGCACCCACCTGTGTCGTGCTGTTTCCCAGCTAGCCTTGTTTGATGCGAGGGGAGCATTTCTAATTTCACCAGTTCTGTCGTGCTCGCTAACAGCTGCGTTGCCTCCAGGACTGTGCAGTGTTCTGTCGACGTCCCGTCTATGGACAGCAGGTGATCCCCAGCATGCAATGCTCCACATCTGGTAAAACACAGAGACAGGTAGAAGAGAGCGCTGCAGGAACGAGTCCTAAAACCCGGAAACGAGTCAGCGTTTTTTTGCACCTCCGTTTCTCTCGAAGTTGGTTAGATGCCTGAAATAAAGTCCGTGGTTAACACACGTTTAAGAGAATTTAACGATTCTGTTCTACAACATAAAATATGTCGTGTTAACCTCTCGTGAATTTTTAAGCTTTTAAGTGTCTTTAAAAAGGCAGTTGCTAACAAGTGGCTAAATGAGACTACAAAACGTCATCATGCCGACTCATGCAACCGTGGTGTAGTTCGTTTGTAGCTTAACGCTAGCACTTCTGGCAATAGCATTCACGCTTCAAAAATCCTAAAGGTGGTGTGAGTAGTTTTGGTTCCAAGTTTTCCCGATTAGCCCGGATCAACGTGCTGCAGAGCTGGAAAACATGATCCTCATACAAATTGAATAGGAATGAGTTGTGGCAGAACATGAACCTCCTCAGTCAACCTGTTCAGTTGATTGAGGTTATTATAGAGCTCGTTTCAGCACTGACACAAAGTTCAAGCGCTTCATGTATATTTCAGAGCCAGACTATCCTGTCTCCTCCTGGCTGTGTTAGTTATAGGGCTAGATGTGTGTGAGTGTGTCTTAGAAAGAGAGAGAGAGAGACAGAATATATTGCATAAATATGCAGCCGTTGCATATCTGTAACCCACCTGCAGCTATCTCTAGTGGGAGACGAGACATATTGAAGACAAGAGGTTCTTCAACTGCTGCATTCATATGCAGTGGCGGCTGGTGGAAAATGTTCTTGGTAGGGCTGTGCCACATCCAATCAATTTCAGCAAACATCCCAGAATGATTTAATGCAAACAAATTAAGGTATCAAACGCGCATTACTACTTTGCAGTTAAATATTTAACATTTATTCCAACACGAAAAAAAGCAGTAAATAACACTTTCACAAACACGTCAGGACATCTTATTTTAGTCACCCTCACAGGGAGTTCAGTATAATATAATATATATAACATATAATAATATTCTGTATAATATAATAATATATATATATATATATATCATATAATATTCTGTATAATATAATAATATATATATCATATAATATTCTGTATAATATAATAATATATATATCATATAATATTCTGTATAATATAATAATATATATGTCATATTCTGTCCCCGTTGTTTTAAAAAGATAAATAAGTTATTATCATGACGTCATCCAGCTAGTCAAACCTGTCTGGTGTACAGCTAGTAGAGAAGCTTCATGTGCTGTTTCTCTTTCCTGCTAGTCTGCTGTCTGATTGTGAGGTCAGGCTGATCTGGGATCAGCTCTTTCAGTAGTTTCTCCTCTCAGTTCTCCTCTCAAACGGGTCTTGGAGGAGTAGTGCTCACACTGGCGCTCTCCTGTAGAGACTTCTCCTGACGAGAACGCGCAGCTTGGGGCAGGAAAAAAACTGCCCCAAACTGAATCTATTTGAGGACGCTGATTGGCTGAATTGTATGTCACTCATTTATATCTTTACTCAGCATTGGCTAAACTGCTTTATAGACCCGCCTCTTTGGGGCAGTTTTTCCAGCGCCCCAGCCAGCTGAGACGTGCACACACAGAGAGGAAGAGCAGACAGGCAGAGAGGACAAGCAGGAAAAGCATATATTTACCGCAGATATCATATTTTACACATATTACTGGGTGATTCCATGTTTCAAAAACACAAATATTGACAATTTGTATAGTTTATTTTTATTTTAAATTTTATTTTTATTTATATTTTTATTTTTATTTTTATTTTTATTTTTTGTAGCTCTAGGGGGGGCGGCGCCCTAGCGCCCTCTATGGACCAGCCGCCACTGTTCATATGACATCAACACCTTGGTTGTTGTGTTTTCCATGATTATGGTTCAACATGAAAATGTAAAACTGCTAAGCAGATCGCTTCATTATTAATGCAGTTTGAATATATAATGATATGTCTGCATTTTCACATCGAACAAATGGTCCTAAACCTAACCAACTTGTGTTGTTGTCTAAACTTAACTAAGTTGTTTCCTGTAAAGACCGTATGCATGTAACGAGCGGAAATTGACACGTGTTGTTGGCTTTCATGGGAAAACGCACGAAAAATGGGGAGGAACTTTTGTAGGATCTCATACGAACCTTTGTATGAGGATACGCTGGAAAAATCCAATCTTTAAGGCTTCAAGTAATGTGTTTGTGTCTTGTTGGAAAAGATGTTTTCGCTCTTCTACTGACTGGCTTTGGTTTGATCGATGGATAATTCATCTGCCTTGTTACAAACAGCTTCCAATGACTATATTATAATTGAATTGCCTTTGCCCCATACTCACTCTGAAGGAGCTTGAACGCATCATAATGTAACTCAATGGAACCTCCGTTAACGTTAGCTGTTAGCTTCATTCTGTTTTTAAGTTTACTTTGTAACATCTGCCTTGGGAATACAGATGAAAAATAGCCTCTTGGCTAACTCTGGAGCATTTAAAGCAATGTTTTTATTAATGTGCACTGTCCCTTATCAAATAAACCAATAAATAAATAAAGCTCTGTTATTTAGCCAAGACTGACTGTGCTGTCCACCGGCTGCTAACAGCTAACGTTTTACACCTTGATGGTTAAATAAGTCGCGTATCAATACTTTCATCAACTCAGAGCTTCTTTCATCTGGAGTTCATCAGCAGGAGGACAGTTAACAGAGTAAATCAAGGTCAAGCTGAGCATGAACGTTAGCATATATTGTGTGTGTGTGTGTGTGTGTGTACCTGTCCACCACGCTGCCAGGTTTAACGCGGTCGATGACGATGACCTGCTTGTTTCGGTGATTGGCCGACGTCAGCGTGATACCCAGCATCGCCCCTGGCGACTTGGCGATTTCCACTAACAGCGGACCGGAGGCGTTCGTCACCGTGTCTGATTGAGAAAAAAAAAAAGGCATTTTAAAAATAATTTCGCTCTGATGCTCCTGCGACATGAAGAACAACGGTGACATATTGCAGCAGAGTGCCTTCTTCCATTTCTGTATCACCAACATTAGCAGACGAGCTTGAGGCAAAAATGCCCTCGAAAGCCGCAACCATCAGAAGTGATGTACAGAGGGGATTCTTTGCAATGCATTCTGGGTGAGTTTAATTGAGCCGTTACACACTGGGAAAAAAAGGAAGCGCTTGGCCTGAGGCGGCAGAAAATGTCAACACGACAACAAAAAAACATCCAATTTTAGTTTCAAGTGCCATTTTGGTAAAGTCTGGAAACTTTTGCCTCAAGCTTCATGTCTTCTGTGTGTGTGTGTGTGTGTGTGTGTGTGTGTGTGTGTGTGTGTGTGTGTGTGTGTGTGTGTGTGTGTGTGGTCTCTCACCCATGATATTGATGTCATATTCTATCTGGAACAGGGCTTCCTGGCCGCACTGAGCCAAGATGCTGAGGGCGTCGCTGTGGTTGGCGTTGTGCAGCGGCACGCCGTCCACACTGAGGAGACGATCACCGGGACGCAGTGTGCCCTCTCTGAACACACACACGGAAAACAAACAAAAAAGAGAACATCGAAGAGAATTAAAAAGAAGACAATTCAGAAACAAAAAATTGAGACCCACCAGGTCAGAAGAAACCTCTCCTAAAGATTCATCAATTTGTTTTCTTTTTAAATCACTCATTTCTACCTTCAATATCTCAAGTTCAAATACGATTCATTTGTTGACGTATAAAACAACGTATCATCTGCGAAAGAACAAAACAAAAACGTCCTCTTCCATCCCTTTTGTGTCCCTCCCCCAACTTCCTCGTCCGTCTTCAGTCCTCGCTTCCAAAACATCTTTTCCTCTCTCAACATCTCTCTCATGTCGTCATCTGTCCTACTTGGCTCAAGCTTCTTTCCACTCTTATAGTCTCCGTCTTTCTGATCTCATCCTCTTTCCTCTCTCTGTCTCAGACTTACAGTATCGTCTCTCCTCGAGTTCAAACGCAGGACAAACGCAGTGGAATCAGCCCTGAGACGGCAGATCTTACCGCTCGGCTGCACAGTCCTCTAAATATCAAGATTTGACTTTTTTTTTTTTATCTGACCTGGTTTCATTAAAATTAGGGTGTTTTTATTATAAAAGTCCCTGGTTGACAAACAGACTTTTGCAGACTAGACGCTCAATATTCTAAAGGCACTCAAAGGCATATTTCAGGCCATTATTTATTTCCTCAAATTATGCAGCATTTATTTTGTTGTTTTTCATGCAGAGAGCTGCATTAAAGAGCTGCGAGCTGTATTCATGGTGCCAGAGTGTGAGTAATACAGAGCTGCCATCAGACCAGCCAGAAGTTGTAAAGTGTGACACCAAAAGCCATGAAGCTTTTTAACGACATGATGCAAGCTCAGCCGAGTCCAAAAGGCTGGAATGAGGTTGTCTGATAAAAGTATGCTACGAAGGAAGTTTCACAAGAAATATGAAGTCAAGTAAATTAGATTTTGGATCTAACCTGGGAAGCAGGTGGACAGACCAATGGTAATAGTAAATAGTAAATAGTAATAGTAAATAGTAAATAGTAGTGCAGTTCTTTCCCAGATAAAAAAAGCTGCAGGCTGTACTCTTAAAATAACCTGTTAAACATGTGGACTCTGTTGTTACACTCAGATTAAACGTAGATGACAGCAGACATCAGATGTTTGGTGTTTGTCCCTCCAGAATCTGTTTTTAAGGTTCTCAAAACACAAAACCAAAAAACAGGCAAAAACAATGGTTTACGTGCATTACTCATTTCTATTTCGCTTCCGTTTTCTTTCAGACTAGCGGAAAGAAAACTCCAAAAGACACATTTAGGTGTTTTTTTTACTACCTTTTCTATTTGCGTCTGTAGATTTCTCCTTAATTCACCAAAAGTTACCATTAAATAATGCCTTATAATATTTAAACATAAAATCTCAGTAAACTTGTAATACAAAAAATAATTGTCTTACTGTCAGTAATCTACTGGGGAGGTTTCATGGTGATATCTGTTAGTAGTTTCATGTCTGTGATTTAACTCAACATCTCTCTAAAGGACGTTTTCTCTAAATGAGTTTGTTCTCCGACTCTGATCCATAAATCTCCACTTCAGTCGCTCTTACATACACCAAACTTTACACTTTCACTCCTCTCTCTATTCTGAAGGTTAACACAGAGGGGTTTGTTCACATATCATTCATAGTCTGATTTATACAACATTGTAATCCTAAAAACATGGAGAAAGATGTTTTATTAAGGCTGCTGACAGTATTTTCTGATTCATGAAGTGATACAAAGAAATATCCTAAATTCTCTCTGTAAAAACCTTTGACTCTAATCCTAAAACAATCATGGGGTAGTTTCATGGTGGTATCTTTTACCTTTGTTACTCTCGTAACCTGGGGTCGCTCCCCTTAAAGATATTACAATAAATATCAGCCACAGCTTATAAATAGCTCTAACTCAAGTTGTTGGTTGAGACTCTGAAGTCTTAAGGACTTCACTGACATTTAGCGTCTTTTAAAAGCTTGCAGGCTCTCTGACTTTTTTTTTTCTTTTCTGTTGAAATGACGACGCAGTAGAAGCATTTTTCTTGGTGATGCTTCATTAAACAGCACGGCTCCAACACATTTTTAGAGTTGGCGCTTCTATAATTCCCACCGGGTGATGCTAAAAATGTAGGCACTCCTGGGACTGTATGGTGCTGTGGATTAAGTTTTCTCCAATTGTCATATAAATGGGATATAAAGCAGCATGAATATCACATTCGCTTCCCCTGGACTGACCCACATTTTGGAGATGATTTCCTTTGGAAACGCCGTTAGATGAGCTTCGGGGCAAAATAACTCAATAGTAAGATGGAATTTAATCTGGGTTTTGTTCAAGTCTTGTCAGAGTGTGTGGACCTGTTGAGGACGAACTAGAGTAAGGCCATGAATGATGCAAAATCAACAGATTTGGTTGATCTGCAATCAATTTTGACAACTATACATTGGCTCACAATGAAACAGTCCTTTTACAAGATGTGTTCAAGATCTCCAACAAGCGTTCATTCACTTAATAACACAACATAGCAAACATACGTAACTGCTTAGTTCCAGGAAGCCATTCTGCATGTGTCCTGATGTATTGCCGCATGCACATCTTTCACACAAAGTTGCCACAAGAATAAAAATAGCATCTCCCAGTTCTTAAGTCTAGCATCAACTGATTGAAGCTGCCGAGTGATCAGAAGAAAGGGGTTACACTTTATTTGATCAAACTCTTCCTGCTGTGTCTCGGCTGGAGTAACAGTGAAGAAGCAGCTGAGTGAAATATGTAGTTTTCTAAATGGGACCAAGCAGTGAGCTTTGAGCAGTGAGTAGAAGGCACTCCTTACTCTGTCTGTTACATTCACTGCAAATCCATAACTTATATATGTCTTATTCAACAGGAAATGAGAACTGCATCTTTTTGTTTTCCAGGAGGACTTCAAACTGTGTAAATGTGAATTCATGCACTGGATCTACAGAAGGTTGAACCACTGCTGCGCTACATCAGTCAAACAGTCGCAAAGCTGACATTTATAGGAAAATGTCAAGGGTTATTGTCTAAACATGAAGACTGAGACAGACGCATGATGATGACGACATTAAAGGGATATGAGGTGATTCATGCTGCAGCTATGAGTAACACATAACTGTCAACATACCAGTGATGGTCACAGGATCTGACACCAGTATCCTTGGGGTTTAATCGCATGAGGGCGCAGACAAATCTCCCAGACTCCTGACTGGAACTGGCCGAGATGTGCCGCTGTTGGTTTAAACTCAATGGAGGCCAGTGTCTGGCTTTCATTTTTCCTAGACTTCCCTTTTCACCCCCATAAGAGACTGTCTCAGTACAACCGTATGAGCATGAATATGTTCGTTTCTGTGAGCATGCATGTGGCTTCGTGTGAGTTTGCACACTTACGCACAGTAAGCTGACAGTACAGTATATGCGGGTTTAAGGTTGCATGAGTTTGCAGTCAGTGCTACCTGTCTGCAGGACCTCCTGGCCTGACGTAGGTGACCACTAGGGGGCGTGACTTGTGCCAGTCCTCGTGGGTACCGCCTGCAAGAAGAGCAAAGGTGAAAGCTGATGACATCAAATCAAACCCGTTCTCACTTGTAACTCGTCAAATACTGCAGCTTGGTCATAGCACCCTTTGGCTTCTGTATGGGACTTATAACCCATCCACCATCTTATTTAATGGTCAGAGCAGCGACTGACCTTGAGCTACCCAAGTAACTCTTAGAAATAAAGATTCCAAAAGGATCCTTCCTGAAGGTCTGAGGTTCTACCCAGAACCATTTGCTTCTGATGAGCCCTTCTATGGAAGGGTTTTGAGAGATGAAAGAGTTTTCCGACAGTTCTTTGCAACACTTAGGGTTTCATTAAGAAATCTTTTTATCCAAATATCCCTTTTTAGAAGAAACATCACCTACCAGCCACACACCCCGAACAACTGTGATTGTGAACTATGATTATTGTGGGTTGCGCTGCACCACATCTAACTTGCTGGACATGAGTCCAATGGTCTCAGGTTAAATCTATGCTATGTATAAGGAAATATAAGAGGGTTCTCAGTAGAACCCCCTGGATGGAGTCTTGTAAGCAACCCCACCAGAAGATGGAAAGGTCCAAAGCTGACACCGGAGGGTTTTAACACAAATAAATGTTCAAACCTTCAATTTCCTTTTAGTGACACCGTTCGAACATGGCGCCATGTCAAGCATAACTAGTCATATAGTTCTCTAAATATACAGTTGTGTATTTCACTGGTGGTTACCTCTCATGACGAAACCAAAGCTGCTCCCCTCTTTGTGCAAACAGATGTCGATGGTCTTTGATATAACCCCCGAGGTGCTGTCTGGTGCTGTGAGGACGAGAGAGGTAGAGCGACAGAAAGAGAGAGAGAGAGACAGAGAGGGGCAAGTTATTGATTTTAGTGAAAGAATTCATGCTGCAGCTGTTAAATAGTTCTGCTCCATAATGAGGTGCAACTAAAGTTTTGTTCATCTAATACATTTTACAGCAGGCTAATGGAGCCTAAACATTTAATACAGAAAAATAAAGAGTATGAATAATGACTTAAAGTAATGAGACAATGCAACACGACAAGAAACACACGTTTTAAATGTTGATGATTTAGTTTTAATAAAATAGAAAAATATGTGAATGAGAAGGAAATAGGAAACAATTGGACAATTACGCATCTCACAATATACATGAAGCGCCAACGTTCAGCGCTGTAACCACCATTTTTCTCTCACCTTAAGGTGTTTAAGTTGTTTGAACCGAACGTACTATACCTTAACACTAACCAAGTGTTTCGTGGCCCCCACCATGACTCAATAACACGACTAAAAACAAAACTTTATCGAATGTATTCCAAGGTTTTGCTTAATTGTCAAATATTTACCTTTTTGTCTGCTGATTATGTTGGGCTTTTCCCCATTGTGCTAATGTCGGACTCTACCTTACTGGAGATAGTACTTTATGACCCTAAAAGCAATGTGAGTGTATTCGTATGTACCTGTAGGGGGCAGTTCGTACTCCACCTCCAGCAGAACTCTCTCTCCTACGTTCTTCAGTAAGCTGATGATCTCTTCGTGGCGCAGTTTGGTCAGATTGATGCCGTTCACCGACTTGATGTAGTCGCCGACATTTAGCTGGTCACTCCTGCACAGAAGAGGAATGAATGAAGTACAAGTGTGAAGAAAGGGCACCTGGTTTAATCACATGGTGGAACAACCACATTTTGTTTGTGTTGCACCCACCTGGCCGCCAGTCCTCCGGGTCTCAGGTTCGATACCCGCGGTTTCCCGTCCTTGTCGGTTCCTCCCGAGATGGTGAGGCCCAGTGTGCTGCCTTCTTTCTTCACCAGCTCCACCAGGGTCACCCCCCGCAGAGCTTCTAACCAAAAACACACACACACACATAAAGACAAATACACACACACACACAGACAGACAGAAGTGCACACAGACACACACAGTCGAACACACAAATACAGCAGAGAGGTGGAAAGTGGTTAGCGGCGGCCCCTCTGTTCATTCTGATTCCCGGATTAAAGAAGAAGCCGAGTTACAAGAAAGATGCTTGCTGCAGAGTGTCCTTGAGTGGGACACTGATCCCCCCTGTCTGCTCAATATAAGAGAGTCAGCTTTAACGTAGATGTGAGGATCAGATAAGATAAGCATCCGTTAATGAGAATTAACAAAGCCTCAGTGTGTCATGAATTTAATTTCTCTTGAAGTGTTCCTGGCAGGAACGGAAAGGCCTTGAAAGGTCAAAGCACATCATCGGTAGCAGCAAACAGTCACATGAGACTGCAGGTTATTCACTACATGATGCTTTAGAGATTTGTTTTCCTTGTAATGCTAATAACATGTGTACATCTATTGTGGTTCAATACAACATTCAAAAATAAAAGAAGTGGGAATACCTCTTTCGAGGTATTTATTGTACTGTACCACATTAAAAACCTGACTGTGTGACTATCCATTTAGATTTTAATCAGTTAATTCAAATGTAAGTAGACAAAAGAATATAAATGCTCTATGGTTAAAAAATTCAAAATAAGGAAGTCATAGTTTACGTTGTTTGCACTTTGAGGTGTCCTGTTTTACAGACGCCTCTTTTACAATGGTGGTCAATGGGGAAAATGCTTTTTGGGCCGCATGGGGAATTTTGGCTGCAATACTGCAAGTGACCACCGGACGAATATGGAACGAAGGCTGAGCAACAGCGCCTATTTGTAACTGCATTTGCTTTTATTAGTATATTAAATTCCTTTTGATTTAAACTTCAACCAGCTGATTCGGCCCTGCTTGCTGATGGAAGAAAGAGAGCAGAGAGGGGGGGGGGGGGGGGGGGGGGGCTGCTTCTTCTCCTCTGTTTGAGAAACTTTTGAACATAACAATGTGATGAGCGAAAATTGACACGTGTGGCTCGACATGCTCGAACGTACTGAAGAAGATTCTCTGTGTATTGTAGTAATTTCCACAGAAGGACAATAAACTATTGTACATTGTTATATTCCCCAAACACTTCATTAAACTACTGTATAAACATAGAGATCACAACATCCCCCCAAAACAATCCTGCAGCCGCCCAGCTATTCTTGAGCTGAGTCGAGGCTTCATGAGGTAAACAACTTAATGGGTTGACTTGGGAACGACACCGCAGACTTCAGTTCACCGTGACTCTTCCTCTGCTTTGAAGTTAAGTGTTCATGACAGACGTTCATGAAGAAAGGCTAGTTTCTCCACGACTGTGAGCGCGGTTATCTGCCATTTTCTTTCAAAGCATCAACCGGGTCCTTCTGCTCGCAATGAAACAATGAAGAGACATCTGCTCGCAACAGATGAAACAAACAAACCAAAAATGTTCTTTTTGTTTCTACAGTGATCATTCTGTTCATGATACCATACTAATAGAGACACTTAACATATTAGAGAACTTGTGTTTATTTTCTATATATGTCCTCACTTGGATAGAATTACAAAAACAACCTTTCATGGATAAGGTCTGGACAAAAACGTTTAGGATTACAGCAAATTGTAAGCAAGATGCACAGCTCTTAGAGCCACGAATGTCACGTCACATATTCGGTAGTACTACCCAGATGACAGAAACACCGTGAGCCTTCAAGCCTACAACCGTGCATTTCAATTGATCTTTTTTGCCTTGTGCAGGTTTAGTTGCCACAAAATCCTTTTTGTGAATTTGCCTTTAAGTGTTTCAATTCGAAGCAGCCACGAGAACATTGGTAGTTAAAATGGAAGAGGAACTGATGTAATAAGTGAGATAAAACCTTTGAGGTGTGCTGATGGACAGTGTCTCCAGCTGTCTGTATTTGTATCATTATCATTTACACACAAACAGGCTCAAAGAACAGTGATTCTGTTCTGCTAATAAATAGCTGTCTCTCATTCGGTTTCTATATCTGTCATTCACGCTCTTGCACAGACAGACACACACACACACACACACACACACACACACACACACACACACACACAGGTGAGATGAAGCTTTGGTGTGATAGATGGCTAGATTAGGTAAATCCCTCAGGCAACACTGAGGATCAGTGAGGTGCTTCTCTGTTCACCAGTTATCTCTGTTTTGGGTATTACAACACACACACACACACACACACACACACACACACACACACACACACACACACACACACATATTCATTCATTAGTTCTGTTCCTATTCGGATAGAAGCACTAAAGCTTTTACACATGTAGATGGATTCCTCTGAAATGAATCATCACAAAATTTAATTTAATTTTTTTCTCCTCCGCAGATGAGGAACTGACCGTGTTGGGATTCATAAAGTTTTATCTACCATTTCATTTTGATGCTCGAGGAACACAGAATACACATGAGAAGATTTGTACAACACACAGAAAGAAACTCGTGAAATGGTTTCTATTATCTCAACAGAGAACTCAGGGAAGCCATTTTATCAGGCAAATGGGAGAAAGTACAAATAGTATTCAACTCACACATACACATACACACACACACACACATTGAAGTACATTGTTATGAATTTATACTCAAATAATAACAAGGAACAGAGTCAACAACAATGTGACTATGGAAGGTGAATGAGACAAATACTTATAACTGTATACCTGAAGAAAGGTGATGCTGGAAACGAGAATAGAGCTGAGTTATGTAACTGCATGAATGAATGAAGATGGATAAAGAGAAGAGGGAGAAAAGCACAAAAGAAATAGGAAAAAAAGAGGAAATAAATTGACCGACAGAGAAGACAAGACACTCAATGGAGGGATTTGGTCAGATTGATAAAAAGACTAAAAATTAAAAAGCTGATGATGGAGATGAACTAAAATTAGTGATTTCATGAAAGAATTCCAGATAAGAGAGAAAGTAACAAAGAATATAAAATATAATAGATATTTGTAATTCAAAACGGAGCATAATTTTATCATCGGAAAGTATGCTTGAGTCTAAAAAAAATTCAAAGTTCCCAGAAATCAAATTAATTAATTAAAATCGTAACGTAACAACGGAAAGACGGAACGTAAAAACGTAACAATGTAATGTAAAAACATAACAATGTAACGTAAAAAATTTAAAAAAGTAACAATGTAACGTAACAATGTAACGTAAAAACGTAACAATGTAACGTAAAAACGTAACATAACTGGATGGAAAAAAACGCAACGTTGTAAGATAAATAGTTTTCAGGATGGAGAAAGAATGGGGTTTCCTTATAAAAATACAGACAAATAAATAACTGTAAATGCATATACATTATGGCAATATATATTACA
This sequence comes from Leptoclinus maculatus, assembly GCA_032191485.1. Taxonomy (NCBI): domain Eukaryota; kingdom Metazoa; phylum Chordata; class Actinopteri; order Perciformes; family Stichaeidae; genus Leptoclinus; species Leptoclinus maculatus. The sequence goes on along the minus strand of JAVDOI010000006.1, from coordinate 1,650,423 downwards.
ATAACAAGGTTTGGTGAGACAGTTGGCACTCAGGGACCCTTTCAGAGCTTTTACTTACAGACAACCTGGGACCTTGTTGTTATCTACAGACATCAGGTCACCCTGCCACTCAAACACAAAGTACATCAGCATCTGATAGTGAACTAGAGTGAAAATGATCCAGTTTGGACAGAGGGAAGCTGTTTTTCAAACTCATTAAGCAAACTGCTGTCGTCGCACAATTTTGCTTTGGGCATTTGTCTGAGACAAATTATGACGAAAGATTATTATGATGCTTCAGTGTGGTGACGCTGAATGTGGATGACAGATTTTACAGCAGTTCTCCAAGCATTATAGGGATGGATGGATGCATGGATGGATGGATAGATGTATATACCTGGTATACTGTGTCTTCTCGAGGCCATGGTCTGTTCTTGTCCAGAGATGTCCTTCGTTTTTCCATATGGTCCGTCATCTAGAGAAAACAGAGACACACAGCAAAGCTTTAGAGGTATCAATACACTTCTGTTTCTTTGGTTTACACCAAATACACAACAGCAATACTCTCCTCCACAGAAATATCTACTACTACAACTACAACATCTAAAACATCCCTCTCCAACTCACTTCCTTTAATAATTGGTAAAAACACAGAGGGCTTCTGCCCAAGTGTTGGTATTTGATGCCCTGGGAGTGAAACCAAACTGTGCTTTGCATTAAAAAAAAAGCATGTGGCGTTATTTAAGTACATCAGCCACGTAACTAAAAACAAGTCAACGTTGACCTTTTGGTTTCACATGGAACATGAACAGCGGTCTCCTGGGTTAAAGTCCTGTGCTTGTTTGCTGACGTTGTCCCTCTTTATACCATGTCATCTGACTTCATCACAGGCAGCCATGCATGTTCTGGCTCACTATTACGTGGGTTACATACAAATTATAGTACATTACTCTTCATAGGTTTAACAGTACAAACAGTGAAGGGTAACAGGCTGCCCACAAGTCTCCAACAGATAAAATACAATAAAAACAAACTGTATATTCTTCTTCTATGTGCTCTTGTGTATTTTTTAGTGCTGGGCAACGATTACAATTTTGAATTGCGATTAATCGCATGATTGTTTTGCGATTAATCGCATTGTTATGCGCAAAATTCAATAATGAATTCAAAAGTAGTGTATTGCGCACTTTCATTTTAAAAGTACTGCTATATGAACAAAAGTGCAATAACATTTGGTTTGCAAACACTTTAAACAAATAAGGTTATTTTTAAACAGCAGTATTCCCTTTACACAGTAGCAGTTATAATACAGTTATAATGATTCTGATAATAGATATTCAGCCGGTGTTCACAACTTTATCTTCATGTGTGTAATAGATGCAATACGCGCGATAAAATAATTGTCGGCGTTAATTAATTAATGCGTTAACGCGATAATAACGTGTTAACTTGCCCAGCACTAGTATTTATGTTTTACTTCATTGTCTCTTTGGCTGTTTATTTTCCTAATGACCACGCTAGTGGAATGTCCGTAGGGATGGCAACATCGGTCCACTGTGAAATATCTAGAAACCTAACACATGGGCTGAGTTTCAATAAAACAACCACAAATCCCCAGAGGGTGAATCCAAACAACTTTGTCTAGCATGTTAGCAAAATGTTTCACAAAGTGCAGCAGTGAAGATGAGCCTGAAATTACTCATTATTTTTTATCCAAAATCCCAGTGTCCTCTCCCACAGATGCAGCCACAGTGGGTCTCTTTGCCTAAAGAGCTGCAAAATGCTCTCAAAGTGCTGCGTCAGGGGCGTTTCCTTCCTGACAAGTGGAACAATTTGCAAGAATTCTACAAAGTCCCCATGCAAATACTTGAAATACCTCCCTCACATATAATCTACTCAGCAGTATTACAAGTGCAATTGCATCTACTTTGTATATACCACCTTGTAAGACGATTAAGTGTAAGGACGATTTTCCCAGCACCTGTAGTTACAGTCACTGTAACTACTATAGTTTGACGCATTGTACACAGAAAGGCCATTTGTGAAGCTTTGATGAGTTTAGTCTCCTCCCTGCTTGGCCATCGTCGTTGTGTCAAAGGGGGGAACAGATGTCCTGTTTTATGGTCTCTGGCAGAGGCTTTGTGGCAGAGACGTGTGAGGATTTTAATATTTGATAAGTTATAAATTCAGTTCTCCACGGATCTCCACAGGTGTCTGTCGTGAACTGCACTTTAAAACTACCATCATTTTTACTACCCACAGCAAGAAGTAGAACTAGCTTCGTTCTTAGACCACCATTTTAAGGGGCCTTTTTTCAACTCCTATTTCAGAGTAGGTACTCTCCCAGTTCAAGAGGGGCCGTGAGTTACATAAGGGTACGGGGATTGGTCGAACACAAACGCAGCCCCGGGCTACCACAATTTGGTTTCTTGTTAGCCGTGTAAAAAACAGACAACACAAACACAAGCTCGTAACGTTAAAAAATGGAAGAAAACACTAAATATTGGACCGAGAGTGAAGTCCAGAAGTTAACTCGTTCATGAGCACACACCCACTGAGCCATAAAACGAGTGAGAACCGCTGCTCAGCAAGCTAACTCAGTAGCACAAAGGCTAACCCATTGACGTTAGCACAAAGGCTAATCCAGTAGCACAAAGGCAAGCCCAGAATAACTTAGTAACGTTAGCACAAATGATAAAATAGTAACATTAGCACAATGACTAACCTACTAAGGTTAGCACAAAGACTAACCCAGTAGAACAAATGCTAATCCAGTAATGTTAGCACAAATACTAACCCAGTAATATTAGCACAGAGGCTAATGCAGTAGTAGTTTGAAATCATGACATGGATTTTTGTGACGGCTACTTGTGTTTGTATGATTTTGGAATACAGGGTTGTTTATATATTCTTATATTACTGGAAAAAAAGCGAAGAGGGCTTGTAGCGAACTCGCGGCCGATATTATTAGATATCCACATACAAACTGAATTCCAATGTTGATTGAAGGCTGGTGTGACACACTGATAATGATTTGAATATATTTAGAGTGAAGAATCACTTTGACCTTTGAACATTTTACAAAGTGTTTTAGAGTTCATAATCGATATTAGGAAGTCATTAGCGTTTGATCTTAGCACTTTTTATTACATATCCGAAGGTGTCATCTATGATATATGTAGGAAATGAAGTATTTTGCAAACCCAGACTCTCTAACTCAGTCTGACAGACGCTGTGACAGCGGAGCTGCGGCTGTTGTTGTGGCTCTGATGGGAGCGGATGTGTCCTACTTTACAACCTCTGCTTCATCAGAGGGGTGGAATAACTTTAACAATTCATGAGCCAATTCTCTACTACTTTCATGCCCTCCTCCAGAAGTGTCATTAAGTTGCATTATAATCAGGGACAATTACGCCGCAGCTTAAACATAAATGTCTCTGCAAAACTTGCAGGATAAATATATATATATATATTTTTTAATGCTTTCCGGCACCTGAAGCGGCATTTTAAACCAGCTTACTATCAACAGTGTTAAGCAGTTGGAGAGGATGTCCTGCAAAATCCTTTATCTCCTTAGTTGTGCTTTTAATTCCACTTCAAATTGCATTCACACTCCTTCCCAGCTGCCTTCAAGACTCAATTTCACTGCGACAAAGACACTGCAAATAGTTTTTTTTAGCTATTGACTAAAAAGCTTCTGTATATAGGACATATTTAATGATACTGTCACCAAGTTTAACTAGTGGTTTCCATTTTTCTATACTTAAAAAACTTAAATCATAAATTCTTGCTCATTCCTCCCTACATTGGTTTCCAGCCACAATCCAAGCACATGTGTGTGTTTGACCTGTGGATAGGTTGCATTCCCCGATTGCCATCATTGGTACAAAACAAGTATGAACGGATAAATAATTCATTGATGATGTGTTGGTAAAAGCTCTACTGGTGGATTTCTCCTATTTTTATCCGAACCTTTGTTTGGAGCTTCTCCGTCAACTGTTCTCTCAGCTTTTACGTGTCTTAAAAAGAGCGATGGCTAACAAGTGGCTAAATTACACTTCTAAACATCATCACGCCGGCATCATTCTATACTTCATGTGTCTTTTCTCACATGAAGACAGTTACATGAACCAGTCCGATAAACACACATGAAGTATTTTTCTACCTTACAACAAGTAGTTTCTTGCCTCCCAACAACCTCAGTGTATAAAGTGTTTTCCATACGGTGACACATTTCCCTCTAACACCTTTAAAATATGCAGCACTATCCCCACCGGTAATGCTTGGAAATCTCTCTCCCCAGCAGTGACAGCGGAAAAGGAGGCCATTGTTGTTGTGTTCGGCAGTTTAGCGATCTTCACAGAGGTGTAATGAGTTTAATAATTCATAAGTTGTGGATTCAATTTTGCTTTAAACCACTTTCATAACTTATCTGGCTGGTTGCTTTCCCCGCTGTGGGGCTGTCACAGGCATAATGGACCCCAGAGGCTGCTCATCAACACACACAGGAACACACACACACTGACATGCACGGGCTCTGGCAGACTGATGCATACCCAAAAGGATTTAGGCACCAAACGTACACCTGCATGTGTGCACAGGCACCAAAACAGACCAAAAAATATGTCCCTACAAGTATCGGGACCAACATGCACTGTTATATAAACTGGAACTTGCACACACACAAACACAGTAACTTGGCCATCTCTGGAACTGGATGTGAGACAAAACTGTTGAAGTCACAACTTTTCCCAGCAGCAGTGTGAATCCTCAGCTCTCGGCCTCCAAACCCGCTAAAGTCTCGTGCCGGAGATCTGGTGGCCGAGTTATCAGCGGACTGCAAATATATTTGTCTGGAAGCACAACACGTGGTCTGTTACAATAACCGTCTTTATGAATGGATGCACAGCTTCACCCGAACACGTTTCCTCTTCTCCGTGCGCCGTTTCTCTCCGTTCTCCAGCTCTGCCTGATAAATTAGTGTCTCCTGGTGAATAATTTGAATGCGATTAGGCTAATGACTGCCGGCGCTGTCAGCTTACTGAACAGGTTGAGTTATAGACGAGGCGTCAGGCTAGATCCCCCCCCCCCCCCCCCCCCCCCCGCAGTAGAAGCAGCGGCATTATGCTTACAGTGCGAACATCTTTTCAAACAGACGGTAATGACTTCAGCACGGGCAAAGCGGGCCGACAGACTAAAGGATGGATGTCACCATTAAAAGGTCCAACTACATTTTGTGATTTAATTTAGTTTAGTTTAATTTTGTCCAACTAAAGTTGTGATTCTGACTCAGTAAGAGCAGAAGTTGTTAGAGTGAATGAATGTATAACTTTAACTATTTTCCCAAATTCTTTACAGCAATTGAAGTTTTTTTTCAGACCATTTTTAAACAATTCCGAACAAAAGCCGGTCTTTCACCCAGGAGACCGTTGTTCGTGTCCCGCAGGAAACAAAAAGTTAACATTGATTTATTCCTAACGTAACTTCCGTAGTTATGTAACGCCACTTTTGTAGTTACTTTAAGAAATATGTCAGATTGTATAGAAGTCTATGAGAAAATGACTCTACTTCTCTCTTGATTTATTACCTCAGTAAACATTGTAAACATGAGTTTATGGTCTCAATCTCTAGTTTCAAGTCTTCTTCAATACAGCATGATGTTCATTTAGTAAATTATGGTCCATTGAGAGTCAAACAGACCATAAAGCAGGGTATGCTTTAGGGGCGGGGCTTACTGTGATTGACAGGTCGCTGCTGCTACCGTATACGGCCGTAGTCTAACAAAATCACCAAACTTGAGGCTTCATAACGGAAGTTTTGGACATGTGAAGACGACTACTGGTGGCTGACGTGTTATATTTGCTAACAAGAATAAAAAGGAGCCATGCAGCAAGTTCAGCAGGCACCACATAGCAGACTTCCATACATATAGAATACATCTGTTAGTGATCAAAGAATATTTCTTCTGACAAAACACCCAATCTCACACATACCTATTGGAGTTGAAGGACAAACTACAGGTGTAGCATCTTCTGCCTGTTTTACAGGGTTGTGGGTGAAGATTAAAAACATCCAGCTTTACACAGAAACACCTGCGAGGCCTGTGTGTGTGTGTGTGTCTGTTTGTGTGCATGCATGCATGAAGGGAATACTAACAGACACGGCTCTGTGGAGGAGCGCAGGCTTCCCTCAAGCTTCCACCAAATCCTTTACACAAACACACACGCACGCAAAAGACATTACGTATACTGTACGAGCACGCACACACAAACAATCTCTTTGTCCTCGCAGGCCGCTGACGATGAGGATGTATTGTCATCACCTGAGGACGAAAGAGACGTGATTGCTGTTGCACACAAACTCGCTGCCTCCTTATTATCTTGCAACATACAGAGGCAATGCTAGGCCTATCTGACTGCAGAGCTAAGAGGAAACAACCCCGCATGGCACAATATTAGAAGAGCGAGGACACTGGGTCTTGAACTACAATGTTCTCCTCTTAAGAAGAAGAAGGTGTAAAAGAGGCCAAACATGTTACAACTTGAGAATCAGTGAACAGCAAAGGGAGGCTGAGACACCACCTGGCTGCTTCTTAAAATATACAGACGTCATCTCTCCAATGCACCCACCTTCCAACCCTGTCTCTTACAAAATGATGTTCCCATACAATTAATGATGGTTGCGATTTTACACACGTGGATAACAATAAAAAAATGCAACAAAAATACTTTGGCTTAAAAAAGGTACTTTTGTTATAGGGCTGCACAATTTACCGGAATCTTATCGAAATGCTGCCATTTTCCAATCACAAGAGGCGCAATATTTCTTAAAGATGGAATGTGTGACACTAAATTCAGTCTGCTCCCATCCAGCAATACCTACGAAAAATAATGCGCCATAATTCGTAGATATCCCACACAATTAATACATTGCCAAACTGACTTTTGTAATATATTTTTTGTTTGATTTGATATTTCTAGTGTTTTCTGGATTCAGAGAACATTTCACTCAAAGGAATACCCCAACATACAGATGAGAAGACATAAATTTAACTTCCATACATTTACTATCAACGACGCTCTGTGGTGTTTAGCTTCACTAAGCGTAGCGCAACCAATGGCAGCAGGGTGAAACAGCTAGCTTAGCTCCATCATCATCCATCATCATCATCTAACAACTGCTTCCTCTCAAGCTAACGCCGAGTCTATTAACGAACACACACGCTCACGCAGCGAAAAACACACTGACATACATATGCATCAAGTCCTTTCACATTTCGCCTCAAGGTCACCGGAGACACGCCACACACAATTTCACACAGACTAAAACACAGAACACACATGTGAGCATGCTCTGACAGACACTCAGGGCGATATCACATATTCACACAAACACACTTGTGTGTGTATAGCTTTGCCAGAGGTCTCTGCTGTGCTAGCTGCAGCCGCGGTAACCTTACATTATCTATGAGGACTGCGGAATCTTCTAGGTGGAGTGACACACACTTTGTGTTAAGTACTTATACACACACACACACACACAGACTCGGTGTTCAAACACACTTACACGCACGGACAGCAAATGCAAGTACAGCCGCACACACACACACACACACACAGACACTTGTCTTTTCAATGCGACTTTTGCAATCCGAGGACGCCTTAACTTTAAAGTCTGTGCACTCCGAGATCCGATCTCGCTCGCATTGAGATCAGATCAGCCGGCCCACATGCCGAGGTGGCCTGGCTCGCATTGAGTTGGGGTCTCGGTGAGGTGTGGACAGCGTGTGGGCACAATCCGGACAATTTATCAAACGTAGGTCTCCATCATCAAGGGAGTTCAACAGCTTTGTTAGCGGCTATTCTTAAAAGAAACTAGAAGTACTGCCTTGTGGTTGTACGCTTCCACCAACCAACCTCAGTTTCAGTTTACAGCCATGTCTGACCAAAATATCGCTTCATCATTTCATCCTATTAGACATTAATACATTAATACACAATTAGCATATGAATCCTTGAGACATGGACAAAAAATGTGTTTTGTGAGTTCACAATGAGCTTTGACCACCAAAATCTAATCCGCTCATCCTTGAGTCTAAGTGGATGTTTGTGCCAAATGTGAGGACTTTTGCAGATGTTCCTGAGATACGACGAGAAAAGGACTGTGTGTGTGTGTGTGTGTGTGTGTGTTTATGGGAACATGAAATTGGACGAGCAGTGTGTAATGACTGCTATCTCATTGCAGCAGTAGCAGAGTCTTCAAAATAGCTGAACTGATAATGGAGTTTACAGGTGAGGTTTGGAGATAATGTGGTCACAATGGTTTGATACAGAATTTAACGGTGGTGCTGAAAATAAAAACGAGATGGAGTTAAGCGCCGTTGCCCGACAGCTCTTCCAAAATCCTCGTATAGCAAAAATGTGCAGCTGCCACTATGCTCCTAAAACACAATACAGACAACACATGTGCAAACAATACACATTTCTGAAGTCTGTTCATCAAGTTGATCCAACCTGTTGAACTGAAAACATTTCCTGCATCTACAAACAAAAATGTCTTTTAAAATTAATTAGCTACTTTTAAATGGTTTTCCTGGTTTGCATATAGAAAGTGCTTTTAAAGAGAATAGAGTTCGTCTTCATCGACCGAGGCTCCCTGAGGTAATTGTGAAGCTTTAGAAGAACCAAGTCGATGTAATGTGTTCGTTTGAACATACTTTCAATATTTCGCTTTCCGCCTGTCTCTATTATCCCGTGGTTATTACTTTCTCCCCGTCAATATAAAGAACCAGAAGGCACGTTAGAATGTCTTGGGGAGTATTTAAGCTGTCGTGGTTGAAAACAAGCTATTCAATTACACATCGAGTGGCTCCCCCCCCCCCCTCCGCCATGTTGAATCAATAACATCACACGCCACTACTCACACACACAATTTGACAAATGTTGCCAATATTCTGTACCTTACTATGTGCATCATTCTATTGTCCACTTTTATTACCATAAAATGACCGTGTTGAGACCTTAAATGTTTTCCATTTTGTTTGTTTTATTTCAGATTACACCACAGAAGTATCTCGTTGAAAGATTCATGATTCAGGAGACTCGTCGTCATCTGTGAGTTCTTTACAAAAACATCTGTATCCAGTGGTGGAAGAAGTGTTCAGCACTAAAACCACACAGTGAAAATAATCCACCTTTTTTGAAAATGTTACTTCAGTAAAAGTGTGCAAGTGTGATCCGGAAAATGTACTTAAAACTACACTTGAGACCCCCGAGTTTCTTCTGTAGCAACAAAAGAATTGAGGTTTTTCAACAACAACAGCAGCAGCAGTCTCTCCCTTCTCTCTGAGCATATGAAAGTGCATTTCATCTGTGAGCAAATCATCATGACTCAGGCTAGTTTTAATACGATCCAGAAGATATTAAAAAACAGAAAACCCTTAATGAAAATCTGCGAGGCTGCAACAATAAATGAATGTCCAGAAGGTACACACACGCACACTGTACACAATAGTACATTAACATAACAATGCTGCCCGTTTATGAAGTTGTGTTGTCTGAGTTAAAATGCACAATACACACGAATGAGCTGAAACTACAGGAGTGTGTTTGTATTGGGACCAGGCACGTCTGTATTAAAAGTGAAGCAGGCTGCTGCTGTAAATAATAATAATAAAAACGCAGACACACAGCAAGTCTTATCTGCGTACATAAAAGGAAACACAAGACGCCATTGAAAGGACTTGAATTGAACGGAGCGATGCACTCAGCCCGTTTCATTGCGTTGAATGAGGCATTTAAGTCAACACGCCGGTATAATCAACCAAGTATTCAGCCGAACCTCCAGGTAGGCGTCACAATACAAACAGAGTAGAGCGCTGCTGAAGAGTCGGGACAAAGGCCGGAGCACCTGTTCATTCACAGCTACAATACACAGAGATTGGCAGAACTGGCGCGGAAACTCCCACTGATTTCAAACCATTATTTCCTCAGAAAAGGTATCAAATTATGCACATTATCGATCGTTACTTACACCTAATTTTGCACTGACTAAAATTGTAACACCGTCACTCTAATGTTTGGTTAAATCGTTGCACTACAGTGTAGAAAAATGTTCCCCCTCACAGGATTAATAAAGTGTCTATCTATCTATCCATCCATCTATCTCGATCTAATATTTGACTTACATAACATAGGTACGATAACATAGTTTTGCACTCTGCGGCTCACGAAACCACAAATTCACAAGCTTGTTGGAGAACTACGGGTACGTAAAAACACAAAACTAGTTTGGTTTGTCCGTTGTGGGCTACTGTAGGAAGGTTAGAGGTGCAACACGGCAGACTCGGTGAAGATATAAAGGGCTTATTCTATGCTAATGAAAACACAAAGGTTCTTAGTTTCAGGTAATGAAAACATAGTTATGAATATTATATTCCAGTTCTGCTAGAAGATCCCCCGAGATGCTAAAAACTGGCCCTTTCACTCTTTTCTTTTTCAAACATTGATGTATATATTTTCAACCCATTTAGAAATATTGAGGGACAGACTAAGACAGTGTTTCTGTGTTTTTATGGAATTGAATGGCAATATCAAAAACCAGGAGAGGGTGTTTGTAATATGAACTCCCAGAAATTGCATTTGAAGTTGTTATCGGCTCTGCTGACAACGTCTATACTATTGACACAGTTTCCAATATTGCTTTCATGTGTTAACGCACTAAAATGCTAAAAGCGTGAGGACACACACAATGCATGTACAAAAGGATTGTAGATGTCTACATGTATCTTTGTGCGTGCATGACACACACACACACACACACACACACACACACACACACACGCTCCAAGGCATCTGATTGCGGTCATTATGATGCCTGAGGCGAAGATGTGTAATTAGCTATTGTCCGCGACAATGCTGGCACATAGTGCGACAATTGTTAACACATATAACCGCACTAACACACACACACACACACACACACACACACACACACACACAGAGGAAAGAGAGACAGAAGACAAAACACACATGAACCGTATCACCCCCTCCACCCGCTGAGCAAATACAGGCAAACACGTACGGGACAAATGAATAGAAAAAACACACACAATTATGCAAACAAACTCTGTCACCCCCTCGCACAAATTGTATCCTTATCCACCAACACACACAACTATCGCTCACCCACACATAGAGAGCGGCTATGGAAGGAACAAGCAGTAATTAGGGTGCTTAATAGCTTCTCTGTTGTGGTTAATTGCAGCCTGTGTGGATCTGGCTGGGGGGTGGGCAAGGGCAGCGAGGGAGGGAGGGATGAAGATGGGTGTCACCACCGCTTTGGCTTTAATGATCTCACGTTGTTTTTCCTCTGTTTCACTTCTTTTCTCTCCAAGCTCTTAACTTTTTGGGGGTAAAACTTTCAAAAATCGATGACTCAAAGTGTTCATTCTTTGGAGGAGGATCAGCCTGAAAACGGATGCATCAGAGTTTCAGTTACTGCGCAACGCAACGTAAAGCAGCTTAAAGCAACACAATGTAACGTAATGTAACGTGACTTATCACACCGCAACCTAATGCAACGTAACATAACATAATGCAACGCAACATAAAGCAATGTAACGTAACAAATCAGCGTAATGCAAGATAATAAAACTCAACTTAATGCAATGTAATGTAACGTAACGCAATGTAACGTAACGCAATGTAACGTAACGCAATGTAACGTAACGCAATGTAACGTAACGCAATGTAACGTAACGCAATGTAACGTAACGCAATGTAACGTAGCGCAATGTAACGTAATGCAATGTAACGTAACGCAATGCAACCTAACGCAATGTAACGTAGCGCAATGTAATGTAATGCAATGTAATGTAATGCAATGTAACGTAACGCAATGTAACGTAACGCAATGTAACGTAACGCAATGTAACGTAACGCAATGTAACGTAACGCAATGTAGCGTAACGCAATGTAACGTAACGCAATGCAACCTAACGCAATGTAACGTAGCGCAATGTAACGTAATGCAATGTAACGTAACGCAATGCAACCTAACGCAATGTAACGTAGCGCAATGTAACGTAATGCAATGCAATGTAACGTAACGCAATGTAACCTAACGCAATGCAAAGTAACACAATGTAACCCAACGTAATGCGACGTAACTTTACGTAAAGCAACATAGCATAAAGCAATGTAGCGTAAAGCAATGCAACGTAAAGCAATGCAACATAAAGCAACATAACTAAAGCAATGTAACTATAACAATGTAATGTCAAGCTATGCAATGTCAAGCAACGTAATGTAATGCAAGTAATGCAACTTAACTAAATGTAAGACAGCGCAATGCAGCGCAATGCAGCGCAATGCAGCGCAATGCAGCGCAATGCAGCGCAATGCAGCGCAATGCAGCGCAATGCAGCGCAATGCAGCGCAACGCAATGCAGCGCAACGCAATGCAGCGCAACGCAATGCAGCGCAACGCAATGCAGCGCAACGCAACGCAGCACACAGAAAGCAACACGTAAAGCAATGTAACAGAATGCAACATACCGGAACACATAGTAATGTAACGCAACATAATCTAACAAAACACTACCGGAATGCAATGTAGCTTCACTTCCGTATATAAGTAACAAACATATCTATTTGAACCCAAACCGTCATCTTTTCCGAAACCTTACCAAGTACTTTTGTTTCAATTCACAACGTAAACCATGTGTTAAAAACTGCGACATTTTCACATTGTGTGGGTATAAGCACAGTTTTCTCGGACTGATAACGTCTGAATCACGGGCGTTTAATGGGCCGATGACATTCAAAATGTTCGTGCATTTTGCTTTTCAACTGTCAGACACATATGTCACTAAACCCTGCATAATAGGAGGCAAACCTCTCTTAAAACATGGCAAACAAAAGGAAAGCTGGTGTTCAAAAAGAAGAAAGAAACGGCTCACAGCAGACGAGAAGCAGGCGTGAACAGCTTGGCAGGTGTAGGGCAGGGGAAAAAAACATCAAAAACTCCTTTGAAGTTAGTTTAGTTTTCTCTCTGCCAACACTTCGATGCCACGGATCCGACATGATGTTCAGTTTACTCTGTTGACAAAGGTTGAGCAGAAGGCCGGCGAAGAGAGACGGATGTAAAGGATGAAAAATGAGAGATAAGTGGCTTTTAGGTGACGAGTGAGACGGTCCTTTTATTGATCGGTCACATGGTTTGGTCCCCGTCAGCTGCCGTAGGCTCTGCCGTCATGTACACTGCTTGTACACCGCAGGTGAAGAGCGTTATTTAAAAAATGTAAATGAGAGAAGGAGATGAAGACACAGAGAAGTTTGTACTTCTGGCGACACGTCACTTTGAATATAATGTATGAAATAATCCTACAACTGCTGCGCCTTATATATATGTGTGTGTGTGTGAGTGTGCGTGTAGTGTGAATATATTTTCAATGAGTTCTCATCCTCGCCTGCACCGCCGTCACGCTCTCAGAGCAGACGCCCTCCTGCAGGATTATGGTTACAGCATGCTGAGCTGAAATGCAGTTTGTAGGGAACGGCAGAGACAACTGCACAGCTGATGATAACATCCAACGCACTCACGGCCTCACAGCAGTCGCCATTAAAGTCTCAGCGCGGTCAGCTCTGAAGTGAAGAAAATGAAGCGAATCAACTCGCGCGGTCGGCAGAAAGCCAAGGCGGCGATAAAACCTCGTCGTTCATTTATACTCAATCGCTCCTCCATTTTATGTGCTCATTTCTTTAACAGTGATGAAAAGATTAAGTCAAAGCTGTAAACAATGCCGACAACACAAGAAGTAGTGGACATTCCCACACTACCCGAACAGCAAGGAAGGATTTAAGACGTTGCAACACAAATCATCCATAATGTATCTTGGCCTGCTGCTCTCGTCCCTATAACTGCTTGAATTTTCCAAATGAATCCCTCTTGAGGAGGAAGCCAAAGTGCGGCAGCAGTTTAACAGAGCATGCGGTGAAATGGGAGACCTCAATAGTGTCTGTATCTACACGAAAAAAGAAAAGGAAATAAAAAAGCAGCTCCCTGAGTTTCTGCACATTCCCGGCACAGCGATCAGCTTAGTTAGTCTCCGAGGCCGCTGAGGAGCACAGAGCTCCCACTATGCTCATTGGTGCATGAAATAGGATGGAGCTCACCTGATTAACACCCCTGATGCATCCCTCTAACTCTGCTATTACTCTGCTGGTACACTATATTATAAAGTAAAAAGGCTATAATCAGGCTTGTGCTGGTGTCATATTTGTTTTGAGTCTGGACTATCGAGGTGTGTCGAATACTTCGAGCCAAGATAAGCAGCAGTGGGGGGGGGGGGGGGGGGGGGGAGTACGGAGTCCCAGAAGGAACATGAAGGTGAAAAACAACAAAGCGGGTAAATCGTTCAGAAAGGTCAACACGGTTTGACTGCTTGGTCAGGGTAGTTAACAAACGGACAGCATGGCCGTGGCCTCACCTAAACACTAAATAATTAGAGGAAATCACATGACCCAAAGCAAATCCAAACTTCCATTTGGTTACGTTTCTGTATTCTGTTTCCCGACCAAAGGTTTAAGGCCCAATGTACACTGAATGTGTGTTAAAGTACATCCATTGTTTTAAATGGGCCGAACACGCATCGTATGCATCATGACGCATGTCAAACTGCTTTGACGCCTCGACTCCGATCTTATTTCGATTTCGCAGCGTCAAACGAGGACGAAGCGATTACAGCTGCTTTTTTCCTGCAGCTGCAGTAGTACCTGTTTGGAGTTCGATAAAAGGAATACAAGGCTCAGCAACTTATCCCCAGAGGACGATATTTCATCAACGAAACAAATCCCAACAACTCCAACAGAGTGATACATCTTTCATCCGGCAGATCGCGTGACGCCAACTTTACATTACCTAGTTCAACTTTCATTCATATCGTATCAATACATTTTAAGAATAAGGTGTTGAGAGGTATCTGCTGTGTACAAAAAATGTTGCATGAAAAGAGGACCTTTTCCTAAAATAATGTTGATTCTGTGGTGTTGGCATTTCAAATCTGTCGCCTGCAGTGCACCAGAGGAGCATCCATTGACGTGCGTCAAATGAGGCGCGTCAATTATCACTGCGTTTTTTTTTTTTTAATGTGTTCAAAGCCCTCCATGCGCAGTAAGGAATCATTAGCATTGTGAAAGTCACTAAAGGGTCTAGCCATGGGGTAATTGTGACTCCTAGTTCTAATGGCATATTTATGCTCGGCGAGGCGTCTTTTGGTTTGGCCTAAGAAAAAGCCTTCTACACGTGACGGGACACCACAGACGGTATGTGACAAACGTAGTGTTGTAGTTAATGAAATCACTCTGTAAGTTCTGTCTGTGTTCAAATCAGCCAAATGTTTAGTTTGCAGAGCATTATGGGCAATGCATGCATTTAAAGATGCCAAACAGTTTGGTCAACCACGTATTTTGTTATCTGCTTGAAGATATGAAAACTCTACTCCACAAGGTTTCAATCTCAATAATAACCCAAATACTTTTAACGAGCGCGTTCAAGAAAATAGGTGTCTTGGTCACAAATACATCGTAGGCGTTGGAATTGGCCAAATGGGATGTTTTCTTGAAGGTGGTGGTGCTGAAAAGATTCCGCTTTGAGGATAGTGTTGTGTGAGGTATATTGTGTGTGGTATGCAACTGTCACACAAGCCCCTTAAAAATGGTTAAATTCCAAAAAATGGGTGCTGCTGCTGAGAGTAAATATGACTTCTGGGTGAGAACAACCACAACAATGGAGTGCACACACCCGTGGGAGGTTCATAGACTTTTATTTTGAAAATAATTAGCGAGAACCTTCTGTTGCCGCCGTTGCACAAGTTAACAGGTTAAAGCCAATGATGCCTTCTTGCCACCAGCTCACTCAACGTGACCCCGGGCGATGTGGTCAGCGCTCGCTGAATTTGAGTTGCTACAGACGCTAACCGAAGGTCCTATTGGAAAGTCATCTGATAAATACTACAAAGATATTTTCAATCAAATACACATCAAAATGCAAATGTCTACAACTAACAAACCATCAGCTAACAAACACTTAGCAGAGCCTACTGTGCAGCCTACCACTAAAACTATTAAACTCCAAAGTAGAAATACGTGAAATAGAATAAAGCTTTACCGTTTCTTCCAATGCATGAGCAGAAAAAACATACTGGTAGTAGCAACAGTAACAGCTGGTCTATACAACTGGAGGCATTTCACATAAGGAAGTTCAACAGGGATCAGATTAACGCCTCACCATCTCTCCCTACAGCAGATGTACAGACATAAAAACAATGAATGTCGTACTTTTCCTTTGAAAATGTGAACTCTTCAACCCTCAAAGACTCGTAGGTGATTTGACCGTGAAAAAAAAAGGGTTGAGGTTGAAACATTCAAGCTGCATGTAAGAGAACTGTTGTTCCGAGAGGTTTGCATGGCTGTTTTCTTTTGTTTTCTTGGATGGGTTTTGAGTATGACTTTTACATGTTTGTTCTTTTCATTTCTACCATCAGTTTGCTTGAAGCTCAGATCTGCTGTTGAGATTTTAGGAGTTGTGCACATCAGCTGCAACCTAATTCTACCCACAATACCTTCACTGGATAGAGCGGCAGAACATTTCTGTTTTTACCTCCATGGTGCCTCTGAATGCAAAAGTATGCTAAAAATCCAGCTTTAAGTGTGCGTCGTGTTGGGAAACCACAGACTGTATATAAGAAGAGGACGTAGTCGTCGTGATGTCACTCATTGGTTTTTGGACTGATGTTTTGAAGCCTTGAGTTCGGCGATTTCGCTGTCGCCATCTTGTATTACGGACGTTTTTTTGCAACCAATGAACGGAAGTTACCATATTATACCATACCTATAGACGAATAGAGGCCGTATACGGCAGTGACCTGTCAATCACAGTAAGCCCCGCCCTAAAGCATACCCTGCTTTATGGTCTGTTTGACTCTAAATGGACCATAATTTACTAAATGAACATCATGCTGTATTGAAGAAGACTTGAAACTAGAGATTGAGACCATAAACTCATGTTTACAATGTTTACTGAGGTAATAAATCAAGAGAAAAGTAGAGTCATTTTCTCATAGACTTCTATACAATTAAACTTCTTTTTGCTACTGGAGGAGTCGCCCCCTGCTGGTCAGTAGAGAGAATGCTTTAAGACACTTCCACATTGGCTTCACTCGGGAGAACCGGAGGTTGCCTCCTGTGTGAAACACGTAACTTTGATTGGTTGGATTCGGGCTGCTTGTGTGTTCTCCCTCATGTTCCTGATGCTGGTATAATGAAGGAACACAACATCAATCAAGTTCAATAAAGCTTCTTTTTTTTCAAGTTCTTTATCGTTATCTAGCAAAGACATTATCGCTATCATCGATCTCTATCGCAGCAAATGTAATAATGTCAGGATGATTACTTTGGCTATTAACGAACATGCATCAGTTGTCTCTTCTTCACCCCCAGTAAGAACGATTAAACATCTAATACAGAAGCATAAATCCAAGTCCAAGAAAGAACCTCTTAAAAATCTCCGTCCTCCACCTACAGAAACCAAAACTTCTGCAGAACATCCAAGCAAAAACATGTTTGAATGACAGGTGGTTTCTGGGAAGTGTAGTTCCGAATCACTGCAACAGTGGGAGCTTAACACCGATAAATGAATAATTAAAAGACGGCAATCCCATCATTAAAGGAATTTTTCTTCACGGGCTCCGCACTCACCAACATTGTTTGCCCCAACGTCCCTCCTCAGACCGCAGAACATGACAGCAGACATCGAGTTCCCACTTATTAGAGTCACATCCACGGAGGAGAAGACAGAGAGACCAATGACACCGGGAGAGAAGAAGAGGAAGACGAAGAGACGAAGAGACACGGGGAGAGATGTGGACTGCCGAGCGCTCAGGGAACACAGTGGCGATGATAAGAGATGACTGGCGCTTACGTTACGACCGCTCAACCCCCCAGAGAGAGAGAGGAGAGAGAGAGAGAGAGAGAGAGTAGGATGAGCTTAGGGGAGAGAAAGTGTGTAAGAGTGTGTGATGGGAGGGGAGAGGAGAGGCATAAAAAAATGTTGAGAGTTAATGTGGAAAAAGAGATAAAAAAAGATAAAATGAGATGGCTGAGAGAGAGAGAGGTGAAAGTGATTTTTGCCAGTTCATCCATGTTTATTTGAATTATTTATACGGCAACCCTGTTTTTACACCTCTGTTCCTGGGTTCGTTAGTCTCCATATTGCCAATATTGCCACAGTGTTGGGAAGTAAAAGCATGTAATGCTTATTCATAACGTCGCAAATCAACAATGCTTAGTGCAGATCAGGCGGCAACCTCCGGTACAGCCGAGTGAAGCCGATGTGAAAGTGTCTCAAAACGTGCATTCTCTCTTCTGACCAGCAGGGGGCGACTCCTCTGATTGTATAGAAGTCTATAGAAAATGACTCTACGTCTCTCTTGATTTATTACCTCAGTAAACATTGTAAACCATGAGTTTATGGTCTCAATCTCTAGTTTCAAGTCTTCTTCAATACAGCATGATGTTCATTTAGTGAATTATGGTCCATTTAGAGTCAAACAGACCATAAAGCAGAGTATGCTTTAGGGCGGGGTCTTACTGTGATTGCAGGTCTCTGCCGCTACCAGAGCTGTATACGGCGTCTCTACGTCACTCTTCCGCATTCCAAAATATGGTAACTTCATTGGTTGCAAAAAAGCCAAGATGGCGACGGCCGTAATCCAAGATGGCGATGCCGAACTCGCCGAACTCGAGGCTTCAAAGCGGCAGTCACAAACCAATGGTGACGTTGACTACGTCAACTTCTACATACAGTCTAATGACAACCCCAATAAATCTCTTGCGGACCAGTCTTTGGAAATTACTTCTTTTAAGGTTATTAAATAACATTTTTACCACCTATACTATCTTTTATCCATTACAGGCAGCAGTGATTTGTTACTTTTAAAAGGGGTGACGGAGCAATATAGATGAGTGAATATTACAGACACCAGAAGAAAACTGACAGATGGGCGGGACTCAGGGAAAAAGTCGCAATTACAATTCCGTCTGCTACTTCAGCGCCACGGACAGCGCCACGAGTCCATCAATACACAGCACAGTCAGGCTGAAGCATAAGCAGGATTAACCAGTGGGTGTTTTGGTCGATGCGTCTATTGATGGAGTTTAATGGGTGGATGTCGTGTTGTTTTAATAGCGTGTCGTAAAACAGTCAGATTGTTTGTTGGAGTGTTTCAGTCAAGTGTTGAGACGCTGCAGAAAGGAACTTCCCCTTCATTGTGTCTCACACATGTACCTCAAAAACTGTCTGGGACTAGTTGTTTCCCTTTTATTTGCGTTATAGTCCTTTAGCCAAAGTCAGCAGGAAATTAAGTTAAAATAAGATTAAATAAGTCTAATTTTGTGTAACTGAAAGTTTAAAGGTCTGGAGGTTTGTTAGTATCTCCTCTCAAGTGATGGGATACTTTCCTAGGTCACAAGTTGTGCAGAGTTTTGGTCTTAGTTCTGTCGATTCCTACATATTTCAAAAAACATATTTTCTGATATAACTAATGTTTTTGGTCAGGTTTATTAAAAGTGCGTCAGTATTTCCAAAGGGTTGAAAGCAGAATTGGAGAGAGAGAGAGAGAGAGAGAGAGAGAGAGAGAGAGACAGAGAAGGGTGAGAGGAAGGCCTATAGCTGGATCGAGAGAAAAGATTGAGAGAGAACGGACAGAAAAAGAAGGCGGTGAACGAAAGCAGCAGAGTAAGATGGAGTGTG
>JAVDOI010000006.1:1617275-1625432 GCA_032191485.1 Leptoclinus maculatus | reverse complement strand
CAAACAAAAGGAAAGCTGGTGTTCAAAAAGACAGGAAGAAACGGCTCACAACGCAGACGAGAAGCAGGCAGTGAACAGCTTGCAGGTGTAGGGCATGGGAAAAAAACATCAAAAACTCCTTGAAGTTAGTTAGTTTTCTCTCTGCCAACACTTCGATGCCACGATCCGACATGGATTCAGTTTACTCTGTTGACAAAAGGTTGAGCAGAAGGCCGGCGGAAGAGAGACGGATGTAAAGGTATGAAAAATGAGAGACTAAGTGTGCTCTTTAGAGGTGACGAGTGAGACCGGACTCCTTTTACTTGATCGGGTCACATGGTTTGGGGATGAACTGGTCCCTCGTTCAGCTGCCGTACGGCTCTGCCGTCTTGTACACTTGCTTGAACAACCGCAGGAGAAGAGCGTTATATTTAAAAAATGTAATGAGAGAAGGAGGATGAAGACACAGAGATGTTTGTACTCTCTGGCGACACGTCACTTTGAAGTATAATGTATGAAATAATCCTACAACTGCTGCGCCTTTATATATATGCTGTGTGTGTGTGAGTGTGGTCGTGTTGTGAATATATTTTCAATGAGTTCTCATCCTCGCCTGCACCGGCCTGTCACTCGCTCTCAGAGCAGACGCCCCTCCTGCAGGATTATGGTTACAGCATGCTGAGCTGAAATGCAGTTTTGTTAGGGAACGGGCAGAGACAACTGCACAGCTGATGATGAACATCCAAACGCACGTCACGTGCATCACAGCAGACGCCATTAAAGTCTCAAGCGCTGTCAGCTCTGAATGTGAAGTAAAATGGAAGCGAATCAACTCGCGCGGTACGCAGAAAGCCAAGGCGCGATAAAATCCTCGTCGTGTCATTTATTACTCAAACGCTCCTCCATTTTATGTGCTCTCATTTCTTTAACAGTGATGAAAAGATTAAGTCCAAAGCTTGTAAAACAATGCCGACAACACAAGAAGTAGTGGACATTCCCACACTACCCGAACAGCAAGGAAGGATTTAAAGACGTTGCAACACAAATCATCCAGTACATGTATCTTCTGGCCTGCTGGCTCTCTGTCCCTATAACTGCTTGAATTTTCACAAATGAATCCCCTCTTGAGGAGAGAAGCCAAAGTGCAGGCAGCAGTTTAACAGAGCAAGCGGTGAAATGGGAACGCCTTCAATAGTGTCCTGGTTCTACACGAAAAAAAGAAAAGGAAATAAAAAAGCAGCTCCCTGAGTTTCAGCACTCTCCGGCACAGCCGAATCGACTTCGTTAGTCTCCGAGGCCAGCTCGAGGAGCACACAGAGCTCCCACTATGCTCATTGGTGCATGATAATAGATGGAGCTCACACCTGATTAACACCCCTGATGCAATCCCCTCTAACTCTGCTTTTATCTCTGCTCTGTACACTTATATTATAAAGTAAAAAGGCCTTATAATCAGGCTGGTGCTCTGGTGTCATATTTGATTTTGTAAGTCTGGACTATCGAGGTGAGTCGAATACATACGAGCCAAGATAAGGCAGCAGTGGGGGGGGGGGGGGGGGGGGGGAGTACGGAGTCCCAGAAGGAGACATTAAGGTGAAAAACAACAAAGCGGGTTAAATCGTTCAGAAAGGTTCAACACGGTTTGAATCTGCTTGGTCAAGGGTAGGTTAACAAACGGACTCAAGCATTGCCGTAGCACTCACCTAAACACTAATAAATTAGAGGAAATTCTACATGACCCAAAGCAAATCCAAAACATTCCATTTGGTTACGTGTTCTTGTATTCTGTTTCCCGTCCAAAGGTTATAAGGGCCAATGTACACTTGAAACTTGGTGTTTGTCTAAAGTACATCCATTGTTTTAAATGGGGACCGAACACGAGCATGCTTATGCATCAAGGACGCATGTCAACTGCTTTGACGCCTCGGACACTCCGTCTTAATTTCGATTTCGCATCGGACACACTAGTCCTCACCGACTATAGATGGTGCACTTCTCTGAATTATCAGTCCTGCCTATCCCCCCTAATACCCATACCCAATACACACCCACCCCCCCCCCCTCCCTCCCCCTCCCCACCCCCCCCCCCCCCCATCCCCACCCTCAAATTTCTAACCACCTCACCCACCTTCAACCCACTTCCACCCCCTCCAACCCAACACCCCACCCATCTTACTCAAACCAGACCCCCCCCTCCCCCCCCCCAACCTCCACACCCCCCCAACCACCACCTCTATCAAACAACGACAACTTCCCTCTGCTGTCGTATGTAGTCACCTGTATATCATAGTCATACGACCAACACTTTCGACAACTAGAACCTATGCAACATATCACTTAACCCCATAGGACGATATTATCTTTCAACGCAGACTGAGAATGCCAAGTACAATACTACGCATCAGACTTATGTAGCATCTATATTCCATGATATGAACTATGCACTCTAGTTGATTATATGCACCTCTCCGGCACTACTCTATATGTAACATCTGGCAACTCGTGTCCCCCCTCTTCCCCCCAAAACCCACCTCCCAGCAGATGTACAACAATATGTTGTCAAATAGTTGTCACAGATGACGCTCCGTCACATACCATACGTGGTGTAATGACACCCCATCTAGTCACTTTGCTTACCTGCCCCCTCAATCATGAGATCAGTGTCCCCAACTGTATACTTGATGACCTAGTTCAACTCTCAATCAACATATCGTATCAATAGATGCAGTAGTCAAAAGATAGAGACCATAATTAATACACCTCTATACTCCACTTGACCCACACACCAACTCATCTCGCCACAAATTTCTGCTCACCTGTGTGTCACAGTGTGTATCATACCTGATCTGGATGTAATATCTAAACATACCCACGCAAGCATCTGATTTCCCTAAAAGAAGGCTCTTATCGTGCTCAGTCATGGTTTTATACATTTCTTGTACAACTGTCTCCCTGCAGTCCTAGACAGAGACGTAAACCCAGAACACCACATGAGACCAATGAAAGAGAGCTCGCGACGAGTCACACGCGCGCTCCTCCCTACTCTACCAGATTGTTACACTGTTCTCTAAGATAACGCAGTCTCCCACCCAGAATTCCCCCTATAGCATATACCCCCCCTCTAAGGCCCATGTGTCTTCCCCCCCTAACATGTGTCCTGCGTCAATGGTGTGATCACGTGCTATTTGTTTTTCATTGTCCATCCATTAATCACCTCACCGCTATTCTAAGAACATCCCACAATACCTACTCAACTCAGTACCATCTTCCCCATCAAACACTATTTCTACCCCCCCAATCATCCCCCCCAACCCCCTCAACACCACCACTCCCCCCCCGTCTCATACCAATTACCATATACATACTTCATACACCTACCCAACACTATCATCAATCCTGCATGTAGAGGTAATACATATAACACATGTGTCTACAGCACAACCCAGACAGAACCAGAAAACCTGTGTATAGATATGTATTAGAAATATACCACCTTGTCAACCCACTTAAATCACAAAGTATCCTACTATGTCTAGTCTAGCCAAATGGTGAGTGAATTGTGAGCTCCAATAGCTAATATGCATATATGGTATAAGCTCACTCTCTGCACCCCCTGTCACATATAGTCTTAACTACTGGAACCATAGCCATTCATGTATCAGCGGTGAATCTGGTGTGTACTCATACAGACTGGTGAGTGTGTCTACTGTGTGTGGTCCCCACTCCACCCCCCAGACATCAAACACCTCACGTATCCCCATTGCTCAATCATTCCCCCTCAGATATTAATCACTCCTGAACCTCTAGTGCTGTGTCATATCACCATACGTTCTGAGTCTTGCATGTGTGCTACTCTCATAGTCATCCATTACTCATCCTGCTCCTCGCACCACCCACTCTCCGTTCCTCACCCTTCACCTATTACACCCTCACCGAAATCTGTTAAAAGTATGCTTACACATAAAGAGTGATGAAAAAACCCTTACCTCCTCATAAGCGTGCATACAAGAAGCTACAGGCAATGAGCTACGGCACTTATAAAGCATGCGCATACACTCTAGAGTTGTCCTCGCCTACATCCTGTACAATACCTGTCAGAAAATATGTAATACACCTTACTGAAAGACTACTACTCCCTCCACCAATTACTCCAAATACAGTTATCGAGCCGTGCAAGTATAGATGTACGTGGTCTCTACATACTACCAAACCCGAGTCTCTGTAATTGTGACAAGAATCAATCTATACTGTCTTTCCCATGCCCTCCTCGCTAAACCTCGCTCAGCCGCATACATACTTTGATAAAACGACAAGTAATAAACCATCGCTGCAGACCGAGACGACGGACCCCAGCTTTATGCTGCAGGCGCCAGTCATGATATGACTGAGTGATGACTGGCAAGGAGCTCCGCTTGAGGATAGTGTCTGTAGATGTATATTCCGCCCCAAATGTGTACTGCAGTCATCATAGACATCACGGCAACTGTGCCCTGAGCACCATGTGCTAAGTGTCAAGATCCGATGACCCTTATGTTGCATAGATTATTCCGATGACCATGGCACACATTATCCTAACATGAAGTGTGTAGCCTACCAATAATATAAAGGGAGTACTATTATGAAGGCAAAAAGTTGTGTGCTATCTCAGCTGGAGAGTTAGAATATGACTCCTAGTGAGTCACAATCGTACATCAATCTGAATGTGAAGTCCTAACTCCTAATAGGATCAGTTGCCTTGTGAAATGTATGCTCTCATACCGATGATCACTTACGTAGACAGTGAACACTGCTGGGTTGCCGCCGTTGCTCAAGTAACAGGTTAAAGCCTGTTGGGGGGTGATATAGGCGGCTGCTTGCCAGAAATGGAGAGGCAGAATATCTATTCTGGTGTGGGGTCGGATTTGGTGTGTCCGCTGATGTTGTTGCTGAGGCCTCGGTCAGTTGTCACGCGTCGCTACGATATCATAAGGTGGTGCTACACTCGGAGCCTCATCAGTAAGGGGTGTCCGTATCGGGGCAGAGAGCATCTGCATAGGAGGTAGAATACTACTATATGGAACGCTCTCAGATCCTTGAAGATAGGACGTCTCGCTTAATCGACTCCTACAGAGCATGTAGAGATCGAGAGCAGATCACTGTGAAGCGTGAGAAGCATACCGTTGAGCAGCCGTGAGGGCATGCACGTATACTATTGTGTGCTCGGTCCATTACGCGAAATGACGATGTGAAATAGGAAAGTGAAGCATAGCCCGTTCGAGACTAGAGAGGTGACAAGAGGCACACGAAGTTAGAGAGAGAAGTAGAGAAGACTACCACGACAAAAGTCATGAGCTCGAAACTAGTCCCGCGCTCTTGTATGTGTGTAGTCGATTGTGGGTGTAGAGCACAGAACAGACTGTGTCTAACCATGGAGACAGACTAGAGAGCACAGTCACTTACTTAGTAATATCGTGCCTTAAGGTGTCATGAGACTGAGTGCTAAAAGAGTCACTACTCTCAAGTAACTACTGAGTGTGAGCGCACAGAAGAGACCTAGCGACAGCGCAGAGAGGGATAATTTCCAACTCTGCTCTCGCGGGCTCGTATTGATACTCAATGAGAGGCCAGCGCAGAGATGACAGTACTAGACTCAGCGAAATGTGTATCTGGCACTCAGTGGCGTTGGCTGCCTTCATGATCTAGCATGACGAGTGAAGAATATCTAGATAAGCGCTCAGTCGACATGATCGTCCCCGAGGCGCTGATGTGTAGACGAATGGAGAGAAA
Source organism: Leptoclinus maculatus (assembly GCA_032191485.1). Taxonomy (NCBI): domain Eukaryota; kingdom Metazoa; phylum Chordata; class Actinopteri; order Perciformes; family Stichaeidae; genus Leptoclinus; species Leptoclinus maculatus. The sequence goes on along the minus strand of JAVDOI010000006.1, from coordinate 1,619,687 downwards.
AGACATGATGTCTCTGTCCTTGATCTCTACTACCAGGTTCAGCATGACCGCTCATAGTCGTAGGGATGTGGGGTATGTGGTAGTATCGGGGGGACCGTGTAAGAAGGTAAGACGGGGGTTTGAGGTTAGAGAAGACACTTGTCAGCCTGCAGTGTTAGACGCATGTGTAGAACGGTGTTGTCGCGAGAGAGACGGCGGTGATCAGTGTGGGCTGTTTTGTCATGTGTGTCAGGGTAGAGTAGCTTGGGTACCTGGGTTCTGTTGAGAGAGCAGTAAGTGCGCAGCATATCCACACCCAGTGGCGCGTTCTGTACATTGGGTGGTGTTGTCATTCTCGAGAATAGTCTCTACACTCTGAGTGTTGCTGTGCAGGGCTCTCGCGAATCTCAGATCTGCTGTTGAGATTTTAGGAGGTTGTGCACATCAGCTGCAACCTAATTCTACCCACAATACCTTCACTGATAGAGCGGTCAGAACATTTCTGTTTTTACCTCCATGGTGCCTCTGAATGCAAAAGTATGCTAAAAATCCAGCTTAAGTGGTGCGTCGTGTTGTGTGGGAAACCACAGACTGTATATTAAGAAGAGGACGTAGTCGTCGTGATGTCACTCATATGGTTTTGGACTGATGTTTTTGAAGCCTGAGTTCGTCGATTTCTGCTGTCGCCATCTTGTATACGGACGTTTTTTTGCAACCAATGAACGGAAGTTACCATATTATACCATACCTATAGACGAATAGAGGCCGTATACGGCAGTGACCTGTCAATCACAGTAAGCCCCGCCCTAAAGCATACCCTGCTTTATGGTCTGTTTGACCTCTAAATGGACCATAATTTACTAAATGAACATCATGCTGTAATTGAAGAAGAACTTGAGAACTAGATCTTGAGACCATAAACTCATGTTTACAATGTTTACCTGAGGTAATAAATCAAGAGAAAGTAGAGTCATTTTCTCATAGACTTCTATACAATTAAAACTTCTTTTTGCTACTGGAGGAGTCGCCCCCCATGCTGGTCAGTAGAGAGAATGCTTTAAGGACACTTCCACATTGGCTTCACTCGGGAGAACGCGAGGTTGCCTCCCTGTGTGAAACACGTAACTTTGATTGAGTTGGATTCGGGCTGCTTGGTGTTGTTCTCCTCATGTTCCTGATGCTGGTATAATGAAGGAACAGCAACATCAATCAAGTTCAATAAAGCTTCTTTTTTTTCAAGTTCTTTATCGTTATCTAGAACAAGAGACATTATCGCTATCATCGATCTCTATCGCAGCAAATGTGAATAATGTCAGGATGATTACTTTGGCTTATTAACGAACATGCATCAGTTGTCTCTTCTTCACCCCAGTAAGAACGATTAACATCTAATACAGAAGCATAAATCCAAGTCCAAGAAAGAACCTCTTAAAAATCTCCGTCCTCCACTACAGAAACCAAAACTTCTGCAGAACATCCAAGCCAAAACATGGTTGAATGACAGGTGTTTCTGGGAAGTAGTAGTTCCGAATCACTGCAACAGTGAGGGAGCTTAACACCGTATAAATGAATAATTAAACAGACGGCAATCCCATCATTAAAGGAATTTTTCTTCAACTGGGCTCCGGCAACTCACCAACGATTGTTTGCCCCAACGTACCCTCCTCAGACCGCAGAACATGACAGCAGGACATCGAGTTCCCACTTATTAGAGCACATCCACGGGAGGAGAAGACAGAGAGACCAAAGACACCGGTGAGAGAAGAAGAGGAAGACGAAGAGACGAAGAGACACGGGGAGAGATGTGGACTGCCGAGCGCTCAGGGAACACAGTGGCTGATGATAAGAGATGACTGGCGCTTACGTTACGACCCTGCTCAATCCCCCCAGATGAGAGAGAGTGGAGAGAGAGAGAGAGAGGAGAGTAGGATGAAGGCTTAGGGGAGAGAAAGTGTGTAAGAGTGGTGTGATGGGAGGGGAGAGGAGAGGCATAAAAAATGTTGGAGTTAATGTGGAGAAAAGAGATAAAAAAAAGATTAAATGAGATGGGCTGAGAGAGACGAGAGGTGAAAGTGTATTTTTGCCCAGTTCATCCATGTTTATTTGAATTATTTATACGGCAACCCTGTTTTTACACTCTGGTCCTGAGGGTTCGTTAGTCTCCGATAATGCCAATATATGCCACAGTGTTGGAAGTAAAAGCATGTAATGCTTATTCATAAACGTCGCAAAACAAACATCAACAATGCTTAGCTGCAGATTCAGGGCGGCAACCTCCGGTACAGCCGAGTGAAGCCGATGTGAAAAGTGTCTCAAAACGTGCATTCTCTCTTCTGACCAGCAGGGGGCGACTCCTCTGATTGTATAGAAGTCTATAGAAAATGACTCTACTTCTCTCTTGATTATTACCTCAGTAAACATTGTAAACATGAG
>JAVDOI010000006.1:1587275-1612275 GCA_032191485.1 Leptoclinus maculatus | reverse complement strand
GTGAACGCTCTCTCAGTTGTGTTCCTGGTACTTTTTAGGTCGATAACGTGTACAGTATACATTTTTAAATATCATCGGTTAGAACCAGGAAGAGGAAATAGGAGCTCGTGATGATGAGGCCGGACAAATGAGCCGCTGCTGCTGGAAATACATTTTGAAGCATCACATTTTAAATAAATACACAAAGAATAACAAGATGTGCTCTCTCATCCCTCCGTCGTTGACTACTCTGTGATGAATCTCTTGTCACATCGCCCCAAAAAAAAAGTTGTTTGAGTTTCACAGAAACATGAAAAATCAAACTTTTTCTGTTTCTGGTTCATTTGGAGCGTTATTGTGTTATTGTGTTATTGTGTTATTGTGTTATTGTGTTATTGTGGCATTTATGTAAACGCTGTCGCACTAATAGTCAAAGAAACAGAATAGTACAATCAAAATATGCACTTCTGATATCAACCATAGACAATACATGATAACGGACTGACATTGTCTGGAAAGACCTTTTTATACCAAGATTCTGCTTAAAACGTCTCCAGCTGTGAAGTGAACTCTGATATGATGTCATCATGTGAAACTACAGGCTGTCAGAAGAGCCGGAAGAGACAAACACAACTTGGTTCTTCTTTTCTTGTGCTCCGAGGCTCTGACTGTTGGAAATGTGGTGCAAGTCCAACCCACTCTCACCAATCGGTGTATGAATTACTAGAAAATATGATGTCAGTTTGAGTGCATCAAGAACGATGAAAACACACTGACAGTCAGGTTTCATTGAACAGAGAAAAACTAATCCAACCTTTCTATCTGTGTGTGTGTGTGTGTGTGTGTGTGTGTGTGTGTGTGCTACATGTGCATGTTTCTGCGTCCCTGCTACCGTTTCAATAAGTGTTTTATGCATGAACCTCTGTATGTATCAGCAGTCGGTCAGTGTGTATCTGTGCTGCACTAGTGAGTGTGTATCTGAGCGTCCCTATGAGAGATTTCCTCAAGGCTCCGAAAGAGAGAGAAAGAAAGGATGGAGAGAGGGGAAGAGAGAGGTGGAGAGAGGGGAAGAGAGAGGTGGAAGGAGGCAAAATAAGCAGTCAGGAAAATGAATCATGTTCCACACACACACACACACACACACACACACACACACACACACACACACACACACACACACACAGTCTCGAGACACTTGAGATCACATTTTATGTTGCACATGGTCAGAGTTTTTCTCATCTCATCTCTGCGTCTCCTTTCCTCTCCTCTTCCTTGCTCTTTCAGATTCCCTCCTTCTCTTCTCTCTCTCTCTCTCTCTCTCTCTCTCTCTCTCTCCCTCTTCTCTCTCTCTCTCCCTCGTTCTGAGAGTTTCAAGTGCAAATGAATCCACACTCTGAGGATTATGGGCAAGTACTTTGAAGTGGCAAATGATGGCCTCCTGTGGCGCGGTGCAGGAAACACGCATTGCACACAGAAAAGCACAACACAGACACTCATGTGTAGGCGTGTGCGTGCACACACACACACACACACACACACACATGCACTTTTACATGCAGCACACACAGGTGTCTAGACAAGGACAGGCGACACACACACACACACACACACACACACACAAAGAGCAGCTATCTAATCTGCACACGTGCACTCAGTTTCTCTCTCTGAGTCAGAGAACATCTGTCATGCTCGGACATGAGCTCCGTTTGAATAAAAAGTTGAATTAGAAATGTAGCATTCATATGAAACAGGGCTTAATCCAAATAAAGTGTAGGTTTGCATCAATGCATTACATTATTTCTTGACTATTTCAGTTTTCCTCGTGGTTTAAAGTCAGTAATTTAGCTTTAATGTTTGTTCTGTCAGTCTCCTCCTCTCGTGTTGTGAACCTCTCTGCCTTCCCTTCACTGAAGCCGTCCCGACTGTTAATTCCCTCTCTGAGTCTATACCTCCCCCTGCTGTGCGTCTTCATTCTATCACTGCAGGAGACAAACGAGGACAGATGGAGACTTAAAAACTGTCTGACGACAACACAAGAGAAATGAAAGGACATCCGGAAGAGACACAGAGAGGCAGTCAGAAAGGGTGAAAGAGAGGTGAAGGAAGGAGAGACGGGGAGTAAAATGAGAGCGAGGGAAGAAAAAGAGGAAGGAAAGACTAAAGAGACTTTTCCTATTATCATGAAATTACATATATTTCTCTCGCAGATCTCAAGAACCGTCCATCCGATCCTCAATATTAACGGGTGTATAGTCGGGGGCCCGAGGACGTGCATCGCCGAAGTCGGTGCGATTTGGACTAAGCTAACGTTACAACTCACAGCAATAGTTAGTTATTTTAAAGAGCCTTTCATTTCATCACGATCAAGGACCAGAAACACAAAGAACAACATCTGCAGGAATATGTTTCATGTCAAGTAAACACTAAATAAGGTAAAAAGAAAGATGGGGATGAAGGACATTATGAAACGCTTTACCAATCCGAGTCGACTCGTAATGCAATTTACAACCAACCAGTCACTCAGTCAACGGTTCAGAAGACCAGAATCTCTCAGTGTGACGGGACAAACAGATCAAACGTGAGCCAGCAAAAGGAATTAAATAACTTTCACGAACGTCCTTTAAAATACTTTTATCACATTTATGAACATCAGACTAATTGGAACAGTCGATCGTGATGAGTCCTGCCCTCAGACAAAGACAGAGAGGGGAATGAACATGTCTGCAATAATACGTTGCAATAATATATATATATATATATATATATATATGGGCATAAATAAAGAAACAGATAGGATGACACATGGAGATGGAAATAACAAAACACGCTGGAAGACCAATTTAGCAAGAGAGACAGAAAGGAGACGGCAGGAGAAAAAAAACTGCAATAAATCAGGAAATTTGTGAAAAAAAGTAGATATGAAGATAAAAATGAGATGGAGGGGAAGAGACAGAGGAGCGGGTTGGAGTGCAAATCAGCAGGTTTTCTGGCATCGCTTGACTGGAAGTCGGGCGAGTTTGAAATGCAAATTAACCCCGAATCTGCTTTCTGCTCTTCCTCGGTGCCAGCTATACCCTACCTGTCAGTGCTCTCATAATTCACTCTCATTTCTTCCTCTGTTATATTGCCTTTTCTCTCTTTCTCCTCTTGCTGGATTCAGGCCGCCAAGTTTGGATTACACAGAGTTTTTTTTATCAGTGTTTTCTTGTTCGGGTGGATGTTCAACACCGGGAGCTACAATGAGTCAAAGAAAGCGGTGGTTCTGTTCATCTGTAGCGTCCATAGACGGCAAAGAAGAAGTGGACGTATAGTCACCACGACTTCACCCGTCGGTTTGTGGACTACGGCGTTTGAAGCCTTGAGTTCGGTATTTCGGTCGTCGCCTCTTGTTTTTTTTTGCCAACAGAAAATAAACGAGAGTTCAACTAAACGCTAAATGAGATATTTATAGGTAACAAAATGTTACTATCAACTTTGACGAACTGAAAACACAGTGAAAGGGTTTCTAAGAGAAAAACACAGACAACTACCAGACCGGACAACGCTGTGGTAGCGACCTGTCAATCACAGTAAGCCCCGCCCTAAAGCATACCCTGCTTTATGGTCTGTTTGACTCTAAATGGACCATAATGTACTAAATGAACATCATGCTGTATTGAAGAAGACTTGAAAGTAGAGATTGAGACCATAAACTCATGTTTACAATGTTTACTGAGGTAATAAATCAAGAGAGAAGTAGAGTCATTTTCTCATAGACTTCTATACAACCAGAGGAGTCGCCCCCTGGTGGACACTAGAGAGAATGCAGGTTAAAGACACTTTTTCAGTTTATCCAACACATTCTCATTCTAAGGTTGTCAAATACCAACGCTTTCTCAGAGTTTTGGTGAATATGAAAATGTAACAAAAAACTTTGTTCTGCCACCTTTAAAAGAAAGCAAAGTTGTGGTAACGTCCGACTCTTTGGTTTTATGGCACTAAACAAAATGTAATGCAATAACTGCCTTTACTTCTCAGAGATGCCCGTTATTATTTGTAAAGTTATTAATAAATATGTATCATCAGGAAAACGTAAACATTGGTCATTTTAGACTTTTCAACAAACTTTTTTCTCGTCTGTAGTAGTTCAGAGTCCTTCAAGTCCTCTCATCCCTTCTGTCTCTGTCTTCATATTTCATTCTCTTTCTAAATATTAATGCCCCCCCCTCCTTTTTTGTCTGTCTTCTTTCCCCCTTTTACTCTCTTGTAACCCGGTCTTGACATATTGAGGCCAGTACACCAAAAGTGTGAAGCCTCTGTCTCTTTGTCCCTCTCTTTCTCTCTTCCTCTTTGTCCCTCTCTTTCTCTCTTCCTCTTTGTCCCTCTCTCTTTCTCTCTTCCTCTTTAGTTTTTTTCTTCTTCTGTGGGCTCATTGTTGTCGCTGGCAGACGACTGAGGCAGCGGAGAAAGGCCACGCAGCAGTATTTGAAAAGGTACCTGAAAGGGCTTCTTGACAGTGTCCGACCGGGCCGTTGTCTGCGTTATACCGCTGCCACTCGTCACTGCCTTCGTTCTTTACCCCAACATGGAACACAACCCGTCATGTATTGTTCTTCACCCTTTCTTTTGTCTGTTTCTCCTCCGTCTTGCTTCCTCTTTCCATCTTTCTCCTTTTCGTGACCTGAAAGCTGTTTTACTTCTCCTGACATCTCATTTATTCTGTCTCTTGTACGTCCTCATTGGTGTTTTTTCTTGTTCGTCTGAAACCTTTTGCTCCCTGATTTCAGGATTCCATGATTTATCTTTGTGTTATTGTGTCTCTCATAGCCTTCTTCTCATCTGTCTTTCTTGCTCCGTTTTAATTATCTGTACGTTCTCCCATCTATCACTCTTTGGCTCGTTCTCTCTCTCTCGGAGCTCAGGGCCAGGCGTCGCAGCGTAAACAAGCAGTGCTGCTGCTGATATACATGAGAAATAAATGCAGCTTCTGTTGTTTGTTCCTAGATCAACCTGAAGCCAGTCCTCAACAAACCGACTGTCCCACTGCAGCTTGTTCCTGACAGACGGGTCGCCCCGATCCCCAGAGTCAAACACTGCAGCGGACGGGTTTACTTTGGAGTTGCTTTAGACTCCGGTGTGTCTAATACAGATGCTAAAGGGTTCCCTGTGCGTCAGTATCAGACGCCTGAGGCCTGACTACAATGCACCACCAATAAGAAACTGGAAGAGGTGTTGCTAATTATAAACTGACGCTGGTGTGTGAAGCGTTGCTGGAGATGACAACTACTTTCAGGTCGTTTCGGGAAACACTGAAGTTGACGCGTATTCCTTTCAGCCTCCTGGATGTCACCAACTGTTCTGATGCACACAACAACAAATCAATAATAAAAGGTTTGTCAGTTTTGTCTCAAAGCCTCAAGCTTTGCAGGGATTTGCAGGCAGAACGAGTTTTAAAAGAGTCACAGCGAGTTGAAATCTGACAGGAATGTTTCAATAATCTTGAAAACTTTAACATCTCTTATCACGCTCACGCTTTCTCTCTCAAACATCCCTCCGGCGGTCATCACCCCGTCTCCCTTCATCCCTCTCTTCTTCTTTTCTGTCACCCCTCCTTCATCTCTCCCTCCATCCATTCCCTCCTTCCTCAACGTCTCGGCATTTACTCAACTGCTTCTTAAGTCTCTCCTTCTCCCACTTATCTCTCCTTGTCTCTCATCTCTGTCGTCCTCCATTACTCTCTCACCCTCTCTCTCTTTCTGTCATTTTACCAACACCTTCAATTCTCACCTCTCAACTATCTCTCTCTCTCTCTCTCTCTCTCTCTCTCACTCCCTTTCCTTGCGTCATTGATGTCCTCGCTCTCGCAATATTTCACCGCCCTCCTCTTCTTCAGTCCATCTCGCCAAGAACTGTCTTCACAGAAAGAAAACTGACGGCTTGTTCTAAAACACCTCGTGCCTGCACTTTGTCTCTCTGCTGTCCTCATACTTCATTTAGGAAACATCCCGAGTCCTTCGTGGTACTTAAACCTGTTTAGTGGTTTGGTTTGGAGGACTTCTTGCCGTCTTTCATCCCCTCTTCCTGTCTACTTCTCTCTTTCCTGTTGCCCTTTTTGTCTCTTTTCTGTTCACCCCGATCTCTGTTGACTATAACCGGGGCTGCACTTCTCTTTTTCCCTCCCCGCCTCTATTTTTATACAGCGCTGCATGTATCTCTTCCTTCCCTCCGTCTTTCACTTTTTTCCTGCTTCTTTCTCCTTTTCCATCATTCCCTCTATCTCCCCACATTCGTCTTTTCCCGTCTCCATTACTGCCTCAGTCTATCAGTCTCCCACTCCCCCTCCCTTCCTCATCTCTCTCTCTCTCTCTTCCCTCTCTTGGCTGGAGGTATAAATAGGACTCCTAATAAAGTGCTAATTAATCTCTGGTGACAAAATCAAAGAAAGCACATCTGCATTGCTGAGAGGAGCGACGGAGGAAAGGAAAAGGGGTAGACAGGAAGAGGGGGGGGGGGAATGCGGGGAAGGATGGAGAGAAAAAATGCAGCGAGGTTAATGAGAATGAGAAGGAAAAACAAGGGGAGCGCGAGAAAGACAGAGACAGATTCAGTCAAAATGTTTGGATGATATCTGAGAAGATTCAAACATTTTACATTTAAAACAAACAAAAAACCTGTGATGGAGGGGAGAGAGAGAGATTAGTTACTCTAAAGACGAAGCAGAAAGATTGACCTTTAACCTCATTGAAAGATGTGATGGGAGTGCGCTTGAGAAGGATTTATGTACAAAGAAAAGATCGGTGCATAACTTAGAGTCAGATTAGTCATCTCAGCTCAACTTCCACTAAGTTTTCACCCGGTTGGACACTCAGTCCTCAATAAGCCCGTTCCTGCTGCTGAAATGATACAGACTGCAGTCCAAACGCTATCGTTCTGCTCATTACTTCACCCGATAGAGAGAGAAAACACCTCTACCTCTTTATTAGTTATGAGTATTATTAGTTACTGTTATTAAGTTCAGTGATCATGTGAACAGACTCAAACTTCTCAAAAGTCTCTCCAGCTGTTAAAGCCGACTGACGGCTGATCCAGCTGTGATCAGCTGATCCTCCAGACGTCGCTTCAAGGACGTCTCATGTCTCTTAAAAGATATTTCCTCGTTTCCTCTCTCCTCGCATTGGTTTCCTTGCGTCTCTCCGTTTATCCCTGGTGGGAGGGACTAAGACGCAAGGAAAGGATGCAAGCGAGGGAAACGGGGATGCAATGAAGAGACTTGGGATGTGCCCTTGGTGAGGTAGGAGTAAGCAGAGCGGTATTCAGTTGGTCGCCATCTACGGCCTCACCACTGGATGGCGCCAAATATTACAAACTGTCCCTTTAAAGAGTGTTTCCTCTTTAGTTCTTTGTCACAGATTGGAAAATCCTTACATGGAGAGCATTCTTGATATTTCACACGACAAAGTTGTGAAAGTGCACGAAGGATCACCTCAACAGACCAGTTCCCACTGGGATGTCCGAGGCAATGAAACTCTCGACTGAAACTCGGAATGATGCGGACAGTAATACACCCGTATGCGTGTATGAAATTAGATCAAAACATCCTTTTAGACTCAACTTTTAGATCACGCGGCGCTGCAGCGACGGGGTTCCCGGTGGACGGGCAGCTAATCTGCAGAATAACCATCAGCTTGCCTTCCGGAGAGAAGAGACGCCGCTTTCAAAGCCACCGTTGCTCGGTCATCCCCTGAGGTTCGGTGTGTAATGGGTTTGATGTGACTTCACAGGCAAACCTGCAGGTCTTGGAATTATTAAGCTTCAGAGAGACTTTGACTTGGTGGTTCAAAAAAAAGAAGAATCACAGGCCACCTGTAGCCCCTGCAGCACTACGAAGCAGGGCCACCGCGTGGACTGTTGCTAGAACAGAATAACTAGAGGGACTTTTTAGACTGAACAAAGGAACATTTCTTACTCGGAGCAGCACGGTGACATGAAGCGAAAGTGGGTTCAAGTTCCTCGTGTCTGCAGGAGGAACAACTTACTTCAGTGGCATGGAACGGAACTCTGAACAGCTGACCTTCTGACCCTAATCGTGACCTGTGACCTCCCTATAGGGAGAGGGAAGGAACAGAATATCCCCTCTGGGTTTATCATCTACATTACAGTGCATATGTTTGTTCAAATGTCATGTAAACAGCAGATGGTTTAGATTTTAACAGGTGCAGCAACATGCTGTGGATAATACTGACGCTAATAGTACTCACTCTCTTTCTTCACATGATGTTGCATAATGCTTTCAATCTGAAAAGGACTTTAAAAAGAAAGTTTTAATGCTAATACTGACTATCAGGTCGTTTATAGCTATTTTAATCTGTTCAGCTATTAATGTATTTTAAAAGGTCACAGGTCATGAAATGTAAGTTTAATGGAACTATAAAAGCTCACCCAGAAATGTTGCTGAGTGATGTAACGTCTGGCGATAAATTCTCCTCACGCAGTCACGGCTGTGTGGCTCTGAACTTTGATCTTATCACTATAATGTCACTGATCTTTCACGAAGCGTCTTCTCCTCCGTCAATCTAGAAGACAGCGTCTCCGAAATGTCATCTCCCTAAAAGTGAGTCCTCAGTATCACACACATCCCGTGTGTGAAGGCAAAGAAATAGAAAAAGGTTTAGAACGGACATGCCCGTTCAAGTCAAATGTAGCTGGAGGATCAGAGCGGCAGACATTTTGATGTGTACCGTTATCATTGGGACCGTTGTAGCTGGCTAACTTAAACTCAACAGACCTACGGTAAGTCACGGACTCAGTGAAATGAGGTTTTGCAGTAACGACTAAAACGAGCAGTGGAGCATTAACGTAGAGAGCAAATAACAACTCAATGCTTCATGCACACACTCTTTACACAGCGTAGAAAGCACCTTGCTATCGCCACATGAGTGACAACTTTGTTCGGCTCATTTTCTGTAACTATTGAAGCATTTAAGCATTGTTTGAATGAGCAAGCTAGCTAGGCAGCTAGCTAGCTAGCTGACAGCGTAGATGCCAAGAGCTTGTGTTAGCCAACTATCTTATTAGCGGACAACTGCCTAGTTCGCTAGCTAGCTAGCTAATTCAACTGCTGCCGAGTTGCAAAAAGAAGTCCAATTGTATAGAAGTCTATGAGAAAATGACTCTACTTCTCTCTTGATTTATTACCTCAGTAAACATTGTAAACATGAGTTTATGGTCTCAATCTCTAGTTTCAAGTCTTCTTCAATACAGCATGATGTTCATTTAGTACATTATGGTCCATTTAGAGTCAAACAGACCATAAAGCAGAGAATGCTTTAGGGCGGGGCTTACTGTGATTGACAGGTCTCTGTGACGTACAGTGTCTCTACATCACTCCTACCGCATTCCAAATATGTTAACATCCGTTCATCGGGTGCAAGAAAAGCCAAGATGGTGACGACCAAATCACCGAACTTAAGGCTTCAAAACGGCAGTCCACCAACCAACCAAGTCACGATGACTACGTCCACTTCTTATAAACATTTTACGTCGTGACGTGTTTTGTCACCACAACAAAAATATACTGATGTGGTGAAACTGTGACACGCATATTAAACACCAGATAGAGGCAGAAAATATGACAGAGATGTATGTCCTTCACTGACTGTGTGGCAATAAAGGCAACTTTAACTCTCACTTCCTCCGGGTATTCAGATTGTTGTTATTTCTGATAGTAATCCCACAGCGGGCTGCAGTGCGCCCTGACAGGCGATAGGCGGCGTTTTGTCCCCATTTGCAGACCTTTCCACTGCGTCTCCAGGCCTCACTTCAAAAGTAGTAGATCCCCAAATGCATAAATAAATTAGCAGAAGAGGGAGATGAAGGGGGGGGGGGGGGGGGGGCAGAGGCGCGCAGAGGAGCACCGCATGCACGCGGTAAAATGAGCTGTAGTCATCATAGAGACATAATAAAAGATGCAATTCAATTAAAAAACGTCTATATCGGGAATAACCATATTAAAACATCAAAGAAGCAACACAACACACATGATGGGTCCTCATTGAGGATTCATGTCACACTAGTGTTACTGTAACTCGCAATACAATTACATCCATAATGACACCATAGCATTCAATTAATCACAATTTAAGAGCAACCACAAATATTCGAAAAAAACAATTTTCTTATGAATGAAAAAAATAATTCAGTGCAAACATGTTTGAATATCATCATTGAATAACACGCAGACACTCGAAGTCTTTAGAATAATACATATTGAAGGTTAATAAGCATTAAAAGCACACTTCAACTGTCCATAAAGCATACGTTAAAAACATGCTCAGCAATTAAAACATTAAAAGGTAATTTACCAAATCACAGTGAACCACCAACTAATAGCGATAATGCTAAAGAACGTATTTATTAATACGTCATCAATATGTTAAAAACGTGAAGCGTCTCTGTATATATGGAGTCGGTGGCGGGACACTCATGTGACACCATCAACCGGTCCCACGAGGGGAAACGATCGCCCTCTCAGCTACAAACCGTCTCCGGCGCAACACATCCGGCGCAGTCCGTAACTGCAAAGTGAGAAACGCGCGTCCGATGGGGGGGGAATGTTCATAACGCAGCCCGCAACAAAGCATCAAGTCCCAGCACAGATCAGTCAAAGTCGTGATCGACGGCAGCGGAGGGAGACAGAAGTAGCCCGGAGCGGTTTGACAGCTTCCGAGTTGCAGCAATAAGCGCAGAACAGCGGAACTAACGAGTACAATAATGAAGAGCACATGTTTGTTTTTGTATTGAATTGTTTTTGTTTACCTTTCTGCAGCAGCCTTCTTTTTAATATGGCCTGAAGAAAAAGCATTTTCCCGCCCACACCGGTTCCAGACTGGATGGGTGATTCTCTCCTCATGGAAGAGCAGATGAGGAAGAGGGAGGCAGAACTTCTGTCTGCATGCACATCTCTCTCTCTCTCTCTCTCTCTCTCTCTCTCTCTCTCTCTCTCTCTCTCTCTCTCTCTCTCTCTCTCCCTTTACTCTCTCAAAGCACCCCCCCCCCTGATGACACCAGCTGAACTAGGCTTCCTGTGTGTTGGTGTGTGTGTGTTTTCCTCAGAAGAAAAACTGGAATAAAAATCACGTCTGTTCTCAGTGTGCTTCTGTTCTGACAGAGCTGATATTCGTGTTTCTTTGTGTTCTCCTCCTCGTTTTCTTTATGCACTAATTTAATTACAGGACTCTCTCTCTCTCTCTCTCTCTCTTTCTCTCTCTCTCTCTCTCTCTCTCTCTCAGTTTCTCTCCTGATTATGCAAAAAAAAATTGTAGCTCAAAGCCTTCGGGACTTTTGATGCCCTAGTTTTTTTTTTTCTTCTTTTTCTTCAGAGTCTGTGTCTTGTGGGGCTGTATGTGTGTGTGTGTGTGTGTGTGTATGTATGTGTGTGTGTGTGTGTATGTATGTGTGTATGTATGTGTGTGTGTGTGTGTGTGTGTGTGTGTGTGTGTGTGAGTGTGTGTAGGTGTGTGTGTGTGTGTGAGAGGCCCGCTGAAAGTGTAGCCGAGAGATGAAAGCTTCCAACTCCAGATCACGACTTATTTCTCGGCTCCCCTGTCGGTTGGTGATCATAAGGTGACCGATGGCGCTTGAAGTGACATGAAACCGAGAAATGCGCTCTCCCTCGACACACACACACACACACACACACACACACACACATCCGTCCCACACGCCCAGTGAGTCGCTCGGGGAGTCGCCGCTGGAGGAGCATGCCTCAGCATATATTAAGCAGCAGAGAAACATCGTGCTCGGTCGGTATCGCAGAGCGATGAAAGTTTGCAAACGACAAAGAAACGTTGCAGGTCGTGGGTTTGATGGACCGACACATTGCTCGGATGCTGTTAAGCTGTACATGGAAAAATTTCACTCCGCAATACAAAGTCATCTGCAGTCCCACACAGTGCAGCAGTTTGTACGTTTTTAGACAGTTTTGTTTTGGGAAACGAAACAAAAAATTATTAGGAGGTGCTGACTCTCAGCTTTACTACAAAAGGTGTTTAGGTCCACATCGAGCGAACTGTGTGGAAACAATTTGGTAATACCCTGAATAGTAAAAAACCAAAAGGCCGTACATTGTTCAGACATAATGGATGTGAACGCACCCAAACTACCTCAAAGCCGAGTCAGCAATTCAACCTTCTATTTCGGTGCGTCGTTTCAGATCCTGGAGAGCCGATGAAATGAAAACAAGAAATCCCTGCTTTTACACGCTGCTATTGACATTTGTGGGAGCAAACAGACGGCGAGCACAAACTTATACAAATATGGGCTGATCCCCCTCGAAACGAAGTCCGCAGAGAGAGATATGAGTCCAGTCTGAAACACGTGACACGTGTTAGCAGTTTGCACAAGTCTGGAGTTTAAAATAAAGAAAAGAAGGAGGATAGAAGAGACAGAAAACACCTACAGGGCTGAGTACTGAACTTCAGCACCATGGACAGCGACGGCTAACCCAGCTCGGCCCGAGTCCCCCATCCCCCCATGCTTAACGCTACTTAGTTTCACAGTGGGCTGAAACCTTAATATCCCAACATGCACTGGCCGGTGTGCAGAAAGTTTACACCCAGGCTGCTAGTTCACCACATGGTTCACACACACACACACACACACACACACACACACACACACACACACACACACACACACACACAGGCTAAACCCCGATGTACAGACTCAAAGACTCGTGCTGAGTCCACGAGGGTTTAGAGCTGTGCCACTTGCACCATCAGCAAGCGCTTAAAGGCTCCGGTGAGAACTTGAGAATTCAGTGTAGATTTTTTAACTCAGTCTGCAACGACCCTGTTCACTTTTTAGAGGCATTTGTCCATAATTTAGGAGCGTTGCAATGATTTCTGTATTCAGAAAATGCAGACACAGCAAAACACTACAAGCTAAACTAAAAAAAAGCCACGGAGGCACTGTTTTGCAACTAACTCCAATGTTAACACACCCAGCGTCATTATTACACACTGTAAGATAGTGCACATAGGGTGGGCCAGACACAGGACTTTCACCCAGGAGACCGTTGTTCATGTCCACTGCAAAACTAAAAGTAAACGTTTGGTCATGTGAGTGGTTAGTCAGTCAAGTTAACGTCAACCACGCTCTTTTTTCCTAAGCCTAACCAAGTGGTTTTGTTGCCTCAACCTAAACTTCCTGTGAAGACGGAAGTTTATTTTGAAGAGACAGCATGCATGTAACGGACGCATATTAACACGCCGTCCCTGACGCGTCCAAAACTGATGCTAGAGGGGTTTGTAGAGCGTTGAAGCTGAGGAGCACTGGGGACGATGTGTGTCTCTATCAACAGACATGTACATCGCCTGCTGATTTGGTAAACTTGTATTTTCTTCCTCCAAGCTGTCAGGCAGTGGAAGGCTTCGATCACACCAGGTAGCTTCCAGGCATGTGGAACTATAAAGCAGGGCATTGCTATTAACAAGCAAAAGGGTTCCATAAACATTGCCTGGGTAATATAAAGGTTGAAAAAGAATGTCTATATAGACACCAGGCTTCTGTTATTCACATGTAGAGGCACTGTCGCACTCGTCTACAAGAAGTGTCAGAGACAGAAGTTTCATGAGAAATCTTTTCATGTCTTCATGGTGGAATATCTGAGGTGAGGAGAGCACAGAATATAGAAGCAACCACAGAGGCTTTTGATTTGATATCTGCCATTGCACACCAGCAACACACTGGAGAATGATGGATTGTGCAATACATATATATATCTATATGTCAGTGGCGGGCCGTGCATTTTATACCTGGGCCTTCACTGCTGTCCTGCAGCTGAAACACAGCTACGGTTATTATTTGTTTAGTGTAAAAATGAAGCGAAGAGACAGGCGCTAATAGGATGCGTTTCAGAAAGAGGGTGAATACAGACAGACAGTATGGGATTTTTTTAGATTTTTTAAAATTTGAAGTATATACTGTAAATGTTCTGGTACCCAAAATGTATCAACCTGATATAAGCATGGCATGTTCCCTTTAAAAAGTAAATGTATCTTGTCAACAGCAATAACTGAGATGGAATGGGGAAAAAGTTCATCTTCACACCACAAAAGCATTGAAGAATAGAGACAGGAAGTAGCTTGACATTAAAGTTGTGCAGAGGAAAGTCAGGTTGTGGAGGCCAGAATACTTAACAACGCGGTTCAGCTCTCACCTCATAACAATGCAGTTTGTCTGAGTGATGGTTTGAACCTTAAACGTCTCTCAGGCTGTTTAATAGCCAGAATTGAACCATGATCTAACATCGTGTTCAGAGAATGCATCCCCAAGTTGTGCAGTTTTCACACAATCCTCCCCTGGTGGAGGACTGTAATGTTCTCATTCTTACCGTCCACCACACAAAATCTGTGTTTTTACTCATTTCACAAAGTCCTGTGAGACCTTGTTGTGTTGTGTTGTGTTCTGCAGCTGGTTCTATTCATCACACTCCTTCCACGACACAATTCTCCCCTGTCCTTAGGTGTGTGTGTGTGTGTGTGGGTGTGTGTGTGTATGGTAGACATTTATTAGACATGAAGGAATGTATGCTTTGTGCATTGCCATGGTTTGGTATTTTGTGAGACCTCAGGGTCCTTCACACTTGGCATACTTTATGTGAGAAGGCTCAAGGTGTCCGGAGGTAAACAATAAGATGAAAACCTTGGAGATAATCTCTCCTGATAAACATGGGTGAGAAATGATCTTGACTGAGGGTTACACATTTATGGCAGTTCCCTTGGTTATATTTGATCATATATGAAGTGGGGCATTCATTATACACCTGCCTAAAGTATACAATGTTACAAAACTATTTGGTTTAAGTTGAAAAAAAGACATTGGTTTGTGTTAAAATAATAACGTAACCCAGCAACGTAATGCAACAATGTAGCGCAACGTACTGTAACAACGTAACATAACAACGTACCGTAACAACGTACCGTAACAACGTAACGTAACAACGTACCGTAACAACGTACCGTAACAACGTAACATAACAACGTACCGTAACAACGTACTGTAACAACGTAACATAACAACGTACCGTAACAACGTACCGTAACAACGTAACGTAACAACGTACCGTAACAACGTAACATAACAACGTACCGTAACAACGTACTGTAACAACGTAACATAACAACGTACCGTAACAACGTACTGTAACAACCTAACATAACAACGTACCGTAACAACGTACCGTAACAACCTAACATAACAACGTACCGTAACAACGTAACATAACAACGTACCGTAACAACGTACTGTAACAACGTAACATAACAACGTACCGTAACAACGTACTGTAACAACGTAACATAACAACGTACCGTAACAACGTACTGTAACAACCTAACATAACAACGTACCGTAACAACGTACCGTAACAACCTAACATAACAACGCACCGTAACGCAACAACGTAACAACATAACAACACAACAACGCAATGTAACAACGCAACGTAACAACACAACAACGCAATGTAATTATAACATAAGTAAGTATTAACTTAACTCATTAACGTAACAACAGTGGCTTGTGTCCACCATTGTGACATCAGCGAGTTAGCTTTTGGGCATCCATTATAAAGTTGAGCCAATGTATACAGTATAATAAAACTACTTGATTTAAAAATATCTTTGTTCATGATAAAAATAATAATGTAATGCAGCAACGTAACACAACAACCTACCGCAACAACCTAATCTAACAACACAACGTAGAAACTCAACGGAACTCATCAACAGGATTAGGGTAAATAAACAACAACCTCCAAAGCGTAACAAGTGTAATAAATAGTTTACTTTTGGATTCACGCTGGACATGAACAGTGGTCTGCTGTGTGAACGTCCCGCGTTTGTTTTATGATCATTTTCATACCAGTTAACACAATAGTCTTAACAACTGGTTTCCATTATGAAGATTTTCAGGTTCTTCTCTTCCTTGCGTCACAATTTAATCAGTTAAATTGCTTGAAAATGACCACAGAGATGAATCGACACCTCCCCTTACTCTGTCTTAACAAAACCATTATTATCTTCATAGAATTAATGTTTGTTGCAAGGATATTGCAGTGGGTTCCTGTATGATGCAATCAATTAATTTACAGTCTGCCGCAAGCACTAGTTGTTGTTTTCAATTCCACTTGCTAATTCCCTCAATTCTTCTCAATTAAAGCCATTGGATTTCAACAGAGATTGTTTACTTGTAGCTGGTCGCAGAGGCGCTGTCACCAAGAGAAGTGTCAAAAATGTTGTCACCATCTGAGGGAAAAGGTCTTTTCATCTTTTCCTGTGTCCACCGTGAACCATCTGAAGGGAGTTGTCCTCCGAGAAAAAGGATGTGGAAGTCTGCTGGCACTGACTCCTGCTGTGTTTATTTCATCTCTCCTCTGCTAGAGAGCATGACCTCAAATTGCATGCTAGAAATTGGTAGTTTGATGTTTTCCCTCTCTCTCAGTCGCTTATGTCGAACATCACTTTAGAATGTTCCTGTGAATTATTGAGCTCTACTTGTGTGCACATGGTCCACAAGACATGAGCAATACATGTCTAAAAAGGGGATTAACAGTCTGTAATAATTCAACGTGGTAAAGAAATGCATCTTCATAAAATGGTTCATATGATAATCTGCTCGGAATGTCCAGAAATGTTTCAAAATGAACTTCCATCTTTACAGGACAACTTGCTTAGGTTGAGGAAAAGATCATGGTTTGCATTCAAATAATAATGGCTTTACTTGTGTACATGACGAATGAACTTTATCTTCTGGTTACACACGGGGACACTGACAGCTGTCTCCTGGGTGAAAGTCTAATCTTTTTGCAGCAGGTAAAGATTTAAAACCAAAGAGCCGGCAGACACAGTTAATGGCTAGATGATGAAGAAAGTATACAATATATATACATACAGAGATTGCAAACAGGTTGTAAAACAGTAAGCAAAAGGATCTATAGATGAAGTGACAAAACATTGTATACATAACGTTAGTAGTATTCCGCCGATATCCACACATGCCAGCTATCATATGTTTAAAGTATGTTGTAGCCATAGAAATAGAATAGGTTGTTGGTTGTTTTCATGACAACACAGTTGAACCGTTAAGTGTGGACGCAGCTCTCAAGAAGTATAGCGGGCTAGTAAGCTAGGTAGCCCGTTCTTGACATCTGTAGTTTAAATTATATTTAAGCAAAAAGTGATGCATAGCAAAGGGAATCGCCACTTTGAGTGACAGGTGGGTGTCTCAGTCACTAGCTAGTTCTCCGAGGCATCGATTCAAGCCTTGTTCTCTTCATGGCTTTTAGAATAAAAGGACAGTATACCAACGTACATACTTTTTCTTTACTATGATAACTGACGATAACCGGCTACTATTAACCCACATTTTTTATTTTGCCTTTTGCTGACAAGGATGCCATGAATCAACCACGTCAGATCTCGCAATGAGGCGGGGGGTTATTTAATTGGTCAACACTACACTTGGTAAGCTATTGGCTGGGGAAGTTGGACAGGGTTGTTGAAGCACACGGCCACACGGAAGCAGCCTAAGTGTGAGCAGAAGGGCTGAGGCTGGATCGCGGGAAATCTGTGCAAGCAACAATATAGTCCATGCATTCAGTTTGAGGAGAAGCAGAGCAAATCCAGAACAAGCAGGGGTACTTTGAGGGCAAGGACAGGGTTTTGAGGGAGAGCATTATGTCATCTGAATTGAAATCAATATGTCCTGCCGTAAAATTGAAAGAACACGCTCTTGAAAGAAGGTAGGAACAAAGATCCTCTTCTTTTAGCTTCACAACGGCTCCACAGAAACCTATGAGTGACGCCACAACCTCCATATTGTATACCGTCTACAGTACAAGGACAATAACTGTGGAAGGCGAAGCTAGGAGTGAATGGTTGCTATGTCTGTCAGTGTAAACCAGAGCTGTAAGGTTAACTGCGATGAGATAGTAGTGACATTTCCATTTTCCATAGTAGATGATTTTCTAACCTTTACGTGAATGCAAAAATGCTTCGTGCACTGACATGATTCAGGAGGAGCGAGCAGCTGATGTGGAGGCAGTCAGGTTTTGTTTTGTTTCGTTTTTCTTGCTCAGTCAACCCAGAAGGAAATTCTCTAGAGTTTTCCTGTCCGTGTTTTTTTCTACACAATACGGTCTGGTATTTTTTCCCATGCCCTTGATATCATAGCTCTCTCTATGTGTGTCTCTTTCTCCATCTCTCCCTTCTCAGCACCTTATTTAGCATGATGAACTCAAATCGAATGCACTTGCGGCTGGGGACTGCTTTTTTCCTGCGGGTCAGGTCAGGGTGATTAACTCTATCCCACCTGGTGTGTCAAGTTGATTAAATCGAACGGCAGCCTCTGCTGGGGACAGCAGCAGAATGGAACTAAGTGTTCTTCACACACACACACACACACACACACACACACTCACAATACACACATACAGAGGACTAACGTACACTGACAGGTCCTGGCTCCTGACAACTTCCTGTGCACCCACTCAGTCAGTCAGGGGCTTAATTCCACTGGACAAGCAAGAACCCCTGGTGTAATCTAATTGGACAAGTGGGCCTCCAGATATAATATAATTGGACAGCCTCTTGTTAATAAACACAGGTGTTGCTCAGGATAGATACAACAGTGGGTCCACAACCGAGTCGCCAGATTTTTTTTGGCATTGTGCGTTTCTGCAAACCACGTGATACGTTGCGTCTTAATATTTTTTAACCAAAACTGTGTCATGAATATGTTTCATATCAGCCTACAATGATATATTAACTATAACTATTGGTTAGGTTTAGGTAACAAAACCTTACCTTGGTTAAGGTTAGAAAAAAGATCACGGTTTGTGTCAGAATGTGAAAACCGTAACAACATAACTAACCGCTCTTTGCAGAATTTCTTACGTACCGTTACACAAAAAGCTTTTTGGGTTAGTTAGGGTTAGTTTACTTTTAATTTCACACGGGACACCAACAGCTTTGTCCTGGGTGAAAGTCCTGTGTTTGTTTGACCCATCCACCACCGCTCCCACTGGCCCTTAGAGGAATCTTTCTCTTGCTATACTCGTTATTATACCACTTAACTGTCATACATCTTTCACTAACGATCACTAAATTGCTGGACTCACTGTCCCGATTCAGTAACACGGGTGAGGGAGTTTTTTTTCACATCCAAAGAAATGTCTTTAAAATGATCGCCTAATATCTGGTCATGGTCAGGAAGAGAATGTGGTCAGAGCAAATTAACTGTGGTTAAGGTATCGTGGGGTTAGGCAACTAAACTAAAACATTTGGTTAAAGTCCATTTAAAAGTGCATTTCGATTGCCTCTCAACGGTCCTCAAATGGCTGGCGTCTCACAGCTAACGGTGCTAAAGTGAAAGTGCTGACAGAGCTGACAGTGTTTACCTGAGGGGGAACTGAAGGGTGGGCGCTACGCTTCCGCGAAAACGCTGTCGGTCAGGATGGCGAATTTTAAATAAACAGCGCCTTTAAAAAGTCATCGTTAATTGCAGGTCTGTGATGTGACGAAAACTCACGCACCACACATCCTAACTTTCCGTACTGTAAAAACATGTCTCTACAACAACCAATGAGTAATGTCTTATTTGCCACACGTTGAAATCAAAAGTACTTCTTGACAATGGATTTGACAACATGTAACACAATATTCTCTGAACATGATACAAAACAAGATACAAAAACAGTCCACGTTATTAATTAAGAAAGAAACAAGCGTTTCGTTCGGTGTATTTTCCAGATCTTACTATTCTGACTTAATGAATGCAAACTTGTTGTGTCTCCCCAGCGAGTAAACATGTAGATGTTTTAGTGCTGTAATCCCATGGACACTGAGGGACAGACTTAGTCATACAAGGATCCCCTGCCTCTCATGCAGTAACATGTGAAAGAACGAGGCCTGCAGCAAAGATACTTCACAGGGTTTGTTCAGCTTCTACCTTCAAAAGCTGCTCATTGTTTAACAAGCAGACTCTGCGATTAAGGGGTTGAGCCAGTCTCTCCCTCATCCTTCTTTAGACCGGGCCAGTGGTTGAGAGGTGGACATGGCACCTCGAGCCTTTCAACACGGATGAAATGATAATTGCGCTCGTTGGTCTGGATTTGAGAGAAATGAGAGCTATTATTTCCCTGCAGTGGGACGCAGAGTAAATGTATATAATTAAAGACTTCAAGAGTGGCTGCTGCAGTGACACCAGTCCAAAGTGTCCATGCTTTAAATGAGCTGTCTTGATATGAGATTTCCACTGACTACCGCTGTGAATAATGGATTAAAGATCTGCTGACTTAAAGGTGCGACGCTGCCGACGAGACGAGTGCTCCGACTGCAGTTATGCTGAAGTGAATCTAATCTTCGAGCGGGCCATGGCAAGGACGCACGAATAATTTGAATAATTTAGATTAGCTTGAGTTTTGGTTTTGACTGCAGGTTAGTCTTTCTATATGTGGCGGCTGGATGCATCCGTTTCTCTAGATTGAGATGACTTTCCCATGCAGCCTGGTCTCTAATACTTAAATAGGTTAACAAACGAACCTATTTAAAGCCAAAACATAATGTTTGTACTAAACCTAACCAAGTCATTTTGTCGTGTTTTTGTTTTGTTTTCAGTTTACGACATTAATCACGACTGCGACCGCAATCCGTTTCCCTTGAAACGCAATTGAGAATGCAGTTTAGTTGAATAAGAATGTAATGTTGTCGGGTCAATACTCACTTTGGTGACTTGAAAGACTCGGTTTGTAATCCGTGTTCACGTTCACTTCTCCCATTGGAGTTAATAGACTCAGGACTGAGCAGTGGCTAAACCCGCGTTACACAGAAACCGACTCTCAGTTTGGTGTTTCCTCTCTGAACTGTCTCTGAATACAATAATCCTGCAGTTAGGAGATGAAGCACTCACTATGTCGCTTTTACCAATTTCTGTTCTGTTGTGTTGATCTATAGGCGGCTCTATAGAAGCTCTGTTGAGTTTATACGCTTTAATCTTTTGTCACTTTTGTTACCCATCTTTGAGTGAGTAAAACTCCTACTTTTCCTCAGTTTTAAAGCTTACCCTGGAAATTCACTTTCTACTGTTGCTTGTTATTCTGATACGTCACCAATAATGTCCCAAAACCAGAACAAAGGCAAAGCATGAGCATTTAGCATGTAGCTATAGCAAATTGTTTGTTTGTTCCCTTTCTCATTCTTTTCTGCCCTCTAATAATTTAATTATTCTTCCATCCTCGTGTCTTTCTTCCTCTGTTTTGCTTAACGTTTGATATTTATTTATTTATTAAAAAAAACCTGCACAGTAGCACATTCCTGCTTGTCCACATGCACAACAGGCACACATAATAAATCTGTGCATGCATGCTGGATGAGTCCTGCCACAGTTAATAAGGATCCCACAGACGCACACACACACACACACACACACACACACACACACACACTCACACACAGAAATAAAAGATTGCTAGTGAGTTCTGCTAGACTTAATTAGGACCGTGGACACACACACGAGAGTCATGCCGCAGTTAATGAAGCATGCTTGGTAAGATACTTGGGGCTCATTATTTTCAGCTTCCTTTTTTCAAAAAAATTATTCAGGATTTTATTCAATTGATATTTAAATTGAAAAACAAGTTCAAGTTCAGAGGAAAAAAATGAATATACCATTGGCAGCACAGACAAGAGGCTCCGTCTCGTCTTACAGCGTTAACCCTTTCACATGTGTTTTCAGTTCGACAAAGTTAATTGTAACATTTTGGCCTCCTAAAAAATGTCTTATTCAGCATTTGGTTGCACTTAGCTCCGCCCTCTCGTGTCACGGTGACTACGTCCACTTCTTCTATAAAGTCTACGGAGAAAACGCCTAAAAAGACAACGCTGGCAAAATCAGAACATTTTAAAAAATTTGACATTTTAAGGGCGGATTTCCTCTGCTTCAAATTTCTCTTGAGGCTGGAACACCTGTGACTGTTATGTTTACATATACAGTACAGAATTGTTAGACTTGTTAAGTTCCCCCCTCTTGTGTCATTTTTTAAACCTGAAGCTTCAAAACATCAGTCCACAAACCAATAGGTGACGTCGTGGTGACTACATCCACTTCTTATACACAGTCGATGAGTAAAAGTCTTACTGGAAACAAATAGTAATCTCCTTTCTGTATCTGCTTCTACGTAATGCTCTAATTGCCAATTTTTTCAATCTTGGACTTCACGTTATGTTACACTGTCTGATTAAATGTTACTAACGTGAAGCTTGCCAGCGACGGAGCGCAGGTTATTCCTTCACGAGTCAGATTTCCTTAACTAAAAATGTGCTCCAAGATGTCTGTTTTACCCATTTGAGAAGTAATTTATGCAGGAAGGAGAGAAGAGGGATTCGCTGTGTTTGATCAGCGGGAGCCGAACAGAGTGGGGGGGCTCACCCGAACCACATGGGGACGAATAATGAACCAGACAGTGAGACATACGAGGGAGGAAACAAATACAGTTGGAGGTTTTGTTGTTGTTTTCTTTTTGGTTGCTTTTTATCGCTGGGTGTCTCTGTTGTACTGCGTAAATGAACTGAACTAGAAATGTGCAGCTAACTAAAGGGGGGGGGGGGGCTGGAGAGATGCTAGAAAAACTCTCGACTTGGAAAAATCTGGTTCTAAAGAAGTGAACAAGACAGACTATGTCACCGTTGAAGTGTCATTCAACAAATCATTGACAATGACGGAGGATACATCTCCAGTGGCCGGCAATAGATTCATGTGTTTGTGATGTGGAGACTGGACATGATCCTAAATAATGTTTTTTTTGCAAATAGAGAAAGTCACATTGTCAGTTGGTCTGTCACTTGCTCCCCAAAAAAAGGTCAAAAACTTCTCTTTGTAATATAATAAAGATGAATTATGAGTCGAGGGCAGCCAATGTCAGCTGTCCAAATGGATGTGATGAGTTGAGGCTCA
This sequence comes from Leptoclinus maculatus, assembly GCA_032191485.1. Lineage (NCBI taxonomy): Eukaryota > Metazoa > Chordata > Actinopteri > Perciformes > Stichaeidae > Leptoclinus > Leptoclinus maculatus. The sequence goes on along the minus strand of JAVDOI010000006.1, from coordinate 1,589,304 downwards.
CGGGAATTTTCATAGTAAACCTAAAAAGTATGTACTGTATATATAATCATAGCAGTCACCGTAGAAATCCCATTTCTTGCATCCCCCAGTTGTTGTGGTTGATTGTCTTCATGCCTCAAGAGAAATTCCATCTAGAACAGGAACTTAAGTGAAGCCGAGGAAATCCACGCCTAGAATGTTTAATGCCATTAGGGGGTTCTTTGTTTTACGATTGTGCCAGGATTACATTTTTAGGGTTTTTCCCCCATATACTGTAAATAAGAAGTGGTCGTTGTGACATCACCCATTGGTTTGTGGACTACACTGTGAAAGGGTTAAAGTTCTAAAACATCAACACGGACAACGCCGTGATCTGTCGATCACAAGGTAGCCCCGCCCTAAAGCATACCCTGCTTTACTAAATGAACATCATGCTGTATTGAAGAAGACTTGAAACTAGAGATTGAGACCATAAACTCATGTTTACAATGTTTACTGAGGTAATAAATCAAGAGAGAAGTAGAGTCATTTTCTCATAGACTTCTATACAACCAGAGGAGTCGCCCCCTGGTGGACACTAGAGAGAATGCAGCTTTAGGACACTTTCACTATTAGAACCAGATGTCACCAGGTTTTCCCAAATTATTTCTGCTGATTTCATAGAAAATAAAATGCAATGTGTTAGGGTCAAAAATCTAAATGACTAATTATAATATGTGTGTGTGTGTGTGTGTGTGTGTGTGTGTGTGTGTGTGTGTGTGTGTGTGTGTGTGTGTGTGTGTGTAGGTGTGTGTGTGTGTGTGTGTGTGTGTGTGTGTGTAGGTGTGTGTGTGTTTGTGTGTGTGTGTGTGTGAACTTACTCTGACATTAAGTTCTACAGCTGCTGAGAAAGAAAGCTTTCAGCATGTCCTGGGTTGGAATGATAATAAGAACTGTAGACACGTTAAGATAGACGCAGAGCTGTTATGAGAAAGTGACCTTTGTGCAGACTACATGGCGTGGACGCCATTTTGTGTGTGTGTGTGTCACCTTTTGTGACGAAGACCTCATCGTAAACCAATCCTGTGCCAGCACATTGCATGTTGTTCACTCAGTATGAATATCAGAAGCTCAGAGTCAGAACTCCGAGCGGCCTTGATGCATATCCAGTATGTGAATCAACTCCGTCTCCTTCTTTGCAAAGAATAAATGTCCTGTGATTAATGATTTTAACATAATGTAATACAGATTACAAAGTGAAAATCCCTGTATAAATTGGTGTGCAATAAATCCTAAAATATGTCAGACTCGCTTTTCAAAAGAGATGAAAACAGAAACAGTACTCCGGTAAGGCGAATAGTTTTTTTGTCAGAATATTTTGTCTCATATTAGAATCTTTATAAAGCTGATCACTTCCTCAGACGGTTCCTTTATGACTCGTTGAACTTTCAGTTTTCAGAACTGAAGCCATTCGAGCATCACACGAATGAATCGGCTCAACAAAGCCCGCGGGCTGAAAGAAACAAGGCTTCTCCGGTGTTAACAGCCTCATCCATAATAAGCCATGACGGGAGGAGATGGTGAACGCATGGCTGACCTCAGACAGTGGGGAGCATCCGTTTATTAAGCTAATGTGGTGTGAGAGCATTCACCTCCGTGAGTCTGTAATGAACTGGAGTTAAGAAACAGTTTGTGTCCTCGGGGTCGGACTCGGCTTCATCTCCACGTCACGGCTCGGTGAGCTCGTCGCTGGTTGGGTGGCGGAGGTTAACGGCAGAAGCGGTGAAAGCAGCCGTGACAGGGGGTTCGGGTTTACTGAAGGTCGCTCCTTCACAGACTACGGGTGGTGTTTGTGTCACTTTACCTGGTCCAGGTGGACTGTCATTGGTCCCGGTTGCATAACAATGAGTTTAGTGTCTCCAGTCGATTTGGATGCAGTATATTCTTCATCTCCCAAAGAAAAAGGTACTTGAACCAATTTACCCAACTTGAATTGGGTAAATTAAACTTTCTTTTTTTTTTAATTAAGTTCTCTGATTAAGATGTAAAGCTGCTTTAGAATACAAATCTA
>JAVDOI010000006.1:1572275-1579775 GCA_032191485.1 Leptoclinus maculatus | reverse complement strand
GTGCTTCCCTCTGTGTCAGGTGTGTTAGTGAAAGAGAGAAAGATGTATGATAGCAGAGAGAAGTGCTCGGGGGGGCCGGCGCGTTTGTTCTGTCGCTGTAAACAGACTTCACCCCCGAGCCAGTGGAGCCTCTCCGTGGTTCATGCGGGTGACAAAGTACACAACCTGAAGTCACTCAAGGCCGCTGAGCCTCGGCGCTGCCGTCTCCAACTGAATAATACAAATGAAACACACGGTACGTTACAGAGAGCAGGGAGCTCGAGGTGTCAGCGGGAAGAGAAGCAACATCTCGATTATATCCGAGTGTTCTGTGTGATCACAGGCAGGAATACATGACGAGGCTCCAAATAAGACCTTCATTCAAATCAATACATTAATGTATGTGCAACAACTACCCAAGAAAAAATGGATTTTAGCCCACATGAACTTTTCCAAGAATCAACCTCAGTGGACCGTCGTGGACGTGGAAACTAAAGCTTCGCCCTCAGAGAGGACATGAACGGCTGCACCAGATTTGAAGGCAATCCATCCAATAGTTTTTGAGAAATCTCCATTCCGAACCAGGAAGTCAGGCGATCACTAATGATGACACATCACCAGGGAACCATGAATGACTGGAAGAGTTCATGGCAATACAGAGACATCATTTCCATTGGAGGTCGGTTGGACCTCCTAACTCCTCCCCCCCCCCCCCTCATGTTGGCAGTTAGATTCACTCACAACAGCCTTAAGAGCAGCGGTGAGTTATTTATGAACTTCATGGCCCTGAGATTTGGCCTCTCATGATACAAACAGAGTACTGCCTGATCCATGTTGTATCTGCAGTCTGTTGCCCACTACAGGAGACACCAGGAGGCAAAACATTGTTCTTCATGCACCGGTCAATTTTGAGATTTTGGGTTATTTTTTATTTTGCTTCCATAACAAGTCTTCTCTCAGACTAGTGGACAGAAAACATCCACAATATGTGCAGATTTCTCCTAAATTCACCAAAGGTTTCCATTACATAATGCCTCATTTGAATATTATTATTGCCTTAATGTACACTATTCACCAGGTGAGTGTCCCCTTTACATCTGAAGAGGTTGAAAAAGACAACAGCGACGATCTGACCCGAGCAGTTTGGGGGTTTTGTATTGAATGCAGAGCAGCTGAGCCTCAGTGGGCAGAGATGCAAAAAGTGTACAATGTGAAATCTTCACGAGATCAAAAGTGAGCTCGTTTATCATGAATGATTCAGTCGCTGCTTCACCCACGAGTCTAATTCAAGTCAGCTGCAGCTTGACGTGATTTTACGCTTGTGTATCGGATTTTTTCCTTAATATTTTAAGAGCCGAGATGATGTATCCGCCGTCTGAAAAATGGACCACATGCTGATAAAATGGGACTTGACTTATACTGCATGAGTTGTGTGAGAGTTTGCAAACGGATGTTTTGATATAGTTTTTTCGCTGTTGGGAACCCGGGAAGGTGGCAATCCACCGTTTCCCAGCAGAGAACCTCAGACTTGGAGGTACTGACTCAACAGAACCACATGGTCTCTGGTGGATGTGGTTCAGTGACACACAAATGGAGATTTTACGGGTGGAGTATTCCTTTAGCTGTAAAAACGTCTCACTGTGAAACTATCACAATCAAAAGAAACTGAATAAACGTGTGGCCGTTAACTGTTATCCTGCCCTTGTTATCAGCACTAATACAGTAATTGTGGAAACAGAAGCTGCAGAAGTGAATCTTCCAGAAGGCCTCGTGCTGTGACAGAAACACGTCATCCGAAGAGGCCCGAGGACGGAGTTAAACTGAGCCGTGACAAATGAAGTGAGCCCGGGAACGGTAGAGCGCCGGCGTTCCCTTCAGGCGAACACAGAGGCGTCAAACACACAATTATAATCCCCACACTTGCTCCCGACGAGCTCAACGAGAACAAGTCAAATCATTTACATATGAATTTCCACATTCATCAAAGCATAAACCCGCTCCGAATGTTGAAGATGCACTGCCGTCAACGATCTCCGTACACAACAGGAAATGTAGTTTAGTCGATGTTGAAGTTATTCTGCAAGACGAGAATGTTCCCGGAGAGAAGAGATGAATTGTTTCAAAGTCCAGCAGAGCCGTGGCCAAAAAAAAAAAGATGCAGAGATGAGTTGCAGCTTACAGATGAAATCCTCTGGAATCCGAGCGCAAGCAGACAGAAAACGTAGCGCTGGAGCTGCTTTATTACTCATAACTCTAATCCAACCCAACAGCTACACAACACACCCTGTGGGCTGCGCTTCATAAAGAGCACGACTCTGTGGTTCCTGTGCAGCTGAGAAGAACAAAGCACCAACGCTGTCAGGGTTTAGAGGCCACGGTAGGGTGTTTTCTTCTCCACTGTCAGGCTCAGATTGTTCCTATAAGTGTCTGACAACATTATGGAGACTACACTCCAGGCTAATGGATCAAATAAAGAAGAGTCAAGGCCATATGATGAGGGGAAAAGCGAGTAATTATAACGTCTTCTTCAGCTCCTACTGGTTACCTTTCGCCTTAGTTTGGATGATAATTCATTACGATGAGTGACAACGTTGGATGCAAGAGTCTGAGAGAGGGGGGGGGGGGGGGGGTACAATTATTCTGCACCCTTTGAGGCCTGCAGCTTTAAAGAACCAGCGGCTCATTAAAGATTAAAGCAGGGCTTCACACAAGGTTCCTCGCAGGTGAAAACAGCAATCTCAGTATCTGATCCAGAAAAAGATCTACATGGCAGCAGAGAATTTACCACATGCCTCTCTCTCTCTCTTTGATATATATATATGTAATGAGCTGAGAAGGCAAAGCTGGAGACAGGGAGCGGGGCACAAAGCGCCCTCAGGCATATTACCAACACATTGTGTGTTTCCTATGCATCGCACACGAAGTCTCGTTGGCTCTCCCCTCATTTAACCTCCTTGTTAATGTGTTCCAGGGGGAGCATGGGCGGTGGATCAGGACACCGTCACCTGTTCAAGTGAGAGAGTTCCTCAGAGTAGCTCTGCTCGGAGCCCCAGGGGCTCGCTGAGGGTTTAACTAATGAACAGTAGACTCGTAGAAGTGCATGATGAGCACAGTGGGGACGATGCCCGATGTTGTCATATTGGTCAAAGCATTCGTTTTTTCCTACTAAACCAGGGAACAGTGAGTTTTGAAACACTTCTACCACACGTGGGGCATATTAGACACACAGAATCACTCGTTCGTGCTGTCATGCTGACACAATGTGGGCATCAAAGGATGCTGCGACAGAAGCCAACATGTTCTCACTTTAAACTCGTCTAATACGGCAGCTTGGCCAGTGGCTCGATGCTTTACACTGTGGCGCTCTATGTAACCCTCTATCACGCAAGTTTTGCAAGTGTCAATTTCTATTCATTACATGCATTTCTTTTTTTCAAAATTAGCTGCCATTTTGACTGATTCCAGCCCAGCTGTTCATGGGGCTGACTAATCACTGAAGAATGACTGAAGTCTGTCCAATCAGACCACTTGATGCTCGTCTCAGCAGGTTTACCTCAGTCGGACTACAGGAAGTTACCCGTGAAGACACGCCAGTTGTTCAAATTGATCAAATTGACCTAAATAAACAAATTTAGTCCAACTTTTAACAAACATGTACTTAAAGTCTCTTTCAAGAGGCACATTATAAAGACCTTTAACGGGTATCTGAAACAACAAAGAATGTCTTAAATCTGTTACGTGGAAAGATGTAAAGCAAGCTAGGTTTCAACTAGCAGTTCAACTTCTTCAAACAGGCCATAGTAGACTAATGTACCTCGTACTGAGACGACAAGACTCCGTTTCAGTTTACTTCTAGTATTATTTTAACCTTTTATCGAATCGGAGAACCTCAATCTCTCTTTTGCAATGATGCCTCAGTACAGAAGACACAACGCAACACCGACGGGCAGATACAGACACCATCAGAAAGAATCACATACATCTCTGCAAAGACATAGACAACATATTCTATAGTATCTTGCTATAGTATGGAGAGTAGATATCCAGCCGACTAGATTCATAGAACAAGACTTTCAGTGACTGTTGCTTATCTGCCAAAATAGCCCTCAGAGACGGAACAGCATTTAACTGGTAATCATCTTCTCAGTTTCTAGGGACAAAGGGAAATGTAACTCTACGAACACTCCACGACGTTAATGTGAAAGGCTTTGATCTGGGTTCAATTGCAGGTTAAATTGCATCTTAAAACACGTCTCAGTTGTTGTTGTTTTTTTACCGCTAATTGGCTTGAAATGGTGTCATTTACTGCATTGTCAAGCCTCTAAGCTATTTTGGAACCTGGCTATTTTCTGGTCTGTGCATACTTGTATGTGTGCACTGTGTTCTGGATGTGTGTCCTCTCTGGTATGTATATATATATGTATATGTGTGTGTGTGACTTGAGAGAGAGAGAGAGAGACATCTGTGGATGCCCTGCGTCGAGGGAACGAGGCGTCCCGCTTGGTTCTTTATCAGGTTCTCAGGGCTTTGATGATGCTAAACCCTCTGATAAAACCAGGAGTAGTGGGCGGCACAATATGTGCATTGTGATCGTGACTAGATCTTCAAAGAAAAGCATCTGAAACCTTTGATGCCCCTTCTGCAATAGTCCCAGTGCTCTCATACAGGAAGACACTATGACGAGTGAGCTGGCCTCGGTGTCTTTTGTTGAGGATACGTCAGCTGTTTTGGTCAGTTCTATGACGAGGCCAATCTGTTGCCACTTCTGTTAATACAAACACTGTCGTGTTACATTACATCCTTTCTGCGGAGACACTTCGGCAGCCGAGGATCAAACCCGTCGACCCTCTCTACCCAATGAGCCACGGACGTTTCATGTTGTTTTCTGGGTAAGTCTCTTCCTGGTTGACATTTTTATAGGTAAAGGCTAGACGGGCTCCTGGCATGTGTCCCATAGGCCCCGTTCAGTAATCCATCAACGTCCCTGGGGTCCATAAAACACTTGTGATATCCAGCAATTCATTTGTTAATGAAGATATCTTTCATTTCCATTTGGCTTTCTTTGAATAAAGGAAAAGATGTTTTTACATAATTAGTCGAAGACTCGAGACTCATGCTGACAACCATCTGACCGTAGAGCAGGACACTGAATGCCCCCTAAAGACGGGGGTGAGGCATCACATTTTTATTAAGGTAAGGTTTAAACATGCCTTAAGCAAGGGCTCTGAAAGAACATCGTGAAAAATAGCTGACTAAAACTGGAACTATGATCCCTGATCCCTGAATTACCAGATAGCGAGAAGGAGTTCATTGCGGGTAGACACGAGACTCTTGACCCGTGAACTTTTCCTTTTATGACGATGAAGATTAGTGGCTATAGGCCACCCTGTCATTTATCTGCTACCACTCATTTCCTTCAGAAGGTCAAGGATAGAAACAATGACTTCCTTTACCCTCATGAAGAAATACAATTTGATCTTCTGTGCACCGACTGTGGACAGGAATACTACTGTGAGAAAATACTGAAAATAAATGGCATGCAGTATTGTCAAATGATCACAAGGCTGGATGTGCATCATAGCACATGCTTACAATCGTGTGTTTAAGGTTTATTAATAGTCTTATAGACCAGGCTGAGTCAGTGTGTATACTCTTCAACAAGTTAAACACCACAACGTGTCTGAAGGCCAGAGATAAGCAGCACACACAGCTCCACAGGAAGGAAACGAAGTGTGGCAGGGAATCTCATTTTCCAGTCCAGGTGCTCCAGTCTATTGGATCATGGACCTGGTGACACTGCTGACCGCTCAGTGATCAGCAGCAGAGCCTTTTGATCCAGTCACGCTTACAGAGGGAGCCTCTGCTTGGAAGGAAAAAAAAAAATACAGTTGAACAGCAATTGGTTCCCACAGAGGAGCTAAAGAAGTGGAACCAACCCGATGAAACAGGTACGTCTTCGGCTCAGCATTCAGTTCCCTGTTCCCCTCCCTCGGGAGGAATTAGAAGCACAATCCGATACTGATACCCTCACCGGCTGATATACTCAAAAACTGCTGAATTTCCATTGCTGTACTTTGTTGTCGTCTCCAAGTTCATTGTAAAAACATCCGACTGCAGCAGCTTACTGTTCAACTCAGGAGGCAACCTCCGGCTCTGCCGAGTGAAGTGTCTTAATACATTCTGACCACCAGGGGGCGACTCCTCTGATTGTATAGAAGTCTATGAGAAAATGACTCTACTTCTCTCTTGATTTATTACCTCAGTAAACATTGTAAACATGAGTTTATGGTCTCAATCTCTAGTTTCAAGTCTTCTTCAATACAGCATGATGTTCATTTAGTACATTATGGTCCATTTAGAGTCAAACAGACCATAAAGCAGGGTATGCTTTAGGGCGGGGCTTACTGTGATTGACAGGTCGCTGCCGCTACCAGAGACGTATACGGCGTCTCTACGTCACTCCGCCGCATTCCAAATATGGTAACTTATGTTCATTGGTTGCAAAAACACCAACATGGCGACGACCGTAATCCATATGGCGACTGCAAAGTCGACGAACTCAAGGCTTCAAAACGTCTTCATTGATTTTGTGCTGTATCTTGTTGCATGTTCTTATCTTATTTTTGGTTATAAAATAGTAACATTTGCCGCTGGCGTCATTAAACATATGCGTGCGCATGCTGGCAACACATGTGCCGTTTTTGCCCCAGACATCCAGTTGGGATTCATCTTGGGTATGTTATTTTAGGCATTTGTTCCTTGGGCTACGGCTTAGAGGATATTTGTTTTATTTCGGCGGTATAATACATCATATAATATCTGTCGGTCATGTTAAATCCAATCACAGGCTGGCCTGGGAAAACCTGGAGGGCTGATGTGTCAAGAAGAACAATCTCATGTGAGGTTATCCCACATTCGTCTGCCATTTGAAGCCTTTTCATATCAACTAAAAAACAGGCTAAAAAGCTGCGGTGATGTAAACGGCCTTGAGCACCGAAAAAAACATCAATGATGTAACAATTGGCGGATGTGCTCATCATTGCAGCCTGCTGGTGCAATCGACAACCTATGGGACTCCTACTCCTGTTCCGTTAACCGTGGTCTACATGTACACGTTGCTGGTGTTTCTGGTTAGCGGGTGGGAACGCTATGGGGCAGGGGCCTAAAGACAGACAGGGGCAGGCAATGCTGGGGCCCCGGGGGGTGAGGCTGAAGAGAACAATCTCTGAGAGACGTGAGAATGTTTGCAATTGTCTGCAGCTTTACAACTTCAAAAAGGTGCAATACACGGGATTTGGAGCGGTTACGGCGGTTACAGTGTCTTCATCCATGACTACTCTACCTACTGCTGACCACAAACCATACATTTAAGGCAGAAGGTCCCTCAGTAAATACATCATATAAACAAGTTCTGAGTGACGAGTCATTGCTCTGGAGGAGAGCAGGACACTCGTTTAGACACAATGCAGAGGCTTTATGGTGGCGCGCCTCAGCCGTTTAGCTCTCTGCACCGTGCAAACC
>JAVDOI010000006.1:1464775-1567275 GCA_032191485.1 Leptoclinus maculatus | reverse complement strand
TTATGATGCGTTCAGGCTCGGTTCAGTGAAAACAACATGTGTTGTTTAAGGTACCAATGAGACAATGAAACACAATCCAGGAAGTCCACTTGGAATAATAATGCGTTTTAAGGTTTATCGGCTCACAACACTCCTTTTTAAACCCTGGATGAAGATCACGGCAGCAATGACTTCATCGTTTCATCCATCCAGCAAGGTCAAGAGTAGAAGTACGGCGTTCACGTCACAAAGTCAGTTACCGACAATATGCGCTTGTATTTGATCGGCCATTGCGTTGCAGAAAAAGTTAAGCCGAGTTCAACTTTTTGCCGGAGCCCAATAGCACCGATTGACTGACTCCATTCAAATGAATGAGAGCGCTTCGTTCTGTCGGTGAAGCTGAAGTGCTGCTTCTTCCTTTATCATTTCCTACAATAAGAAAAAATGAATCAAAAAGACTGTTTTCTTTTCTTCAGTGATTCATTCTTTGATCTATTTTGCTTCTTCACAGTGAAAATAATACGACTTGTCTATACCCGTCTCTCTGGTTTATTCCTCAAACTCTCTCTCTCTCTCTCTCTCTCGCTCTCCCTTCTTTGTCACTTTTCTCTGTTGCCATCTCTCGCCCCCCCAACACTAATCTCCACACCGGCTCGCTTTAACCTCCCTCGCTCCAAATCATATCCTGCAGGGCTCCAAATTCTTACAATCCACCTCTCTCTCTCTCTCTCTCTCTCTCTCTCTCTCTCTCTCCTGCATTATGTGAGTCTCTCTCTTTCTCAGCGTCATGGTAACAGTGGTGAGGGGGTGGAGGGGTTGAAGGGTAAGCTACAGCAAAAATGACAGAGAGATCAAAGGAGCAAATGGCTGGGCTCGGCAGAGGAACGGAAGAATAGCGCGATGAGGATGTGAAGAACGAGGGCCGAGGAGGTGGAGGTGTGTTCAAACTGGGGGGGGTGGGGCGAAAAGGAGGGAGGAAGATGAAGCGATAAAGCGACGTGGAAGAAGACACCAAAGCCACGAAGAGGCAGGAAGTTGAGGAAACTGTGGGCAACAGATCAGAGAAGACGCTTTCCTGAATTATTTCATATTATTTTCAACATGTTTTGGAACGTATCGCAGCATTATGAGCTCTCGCGTTGTTGGCAGAGTCATGCAAGGAAGCAGTTTTTTTGAGTAAGAGGCTGAAAGATTTAGCTCGAGTGCGTTAACACTCAATGGACCCAAGTCCACACAGCAACGGTCTATTTGAGGTCCAACGTGTCTATTTTCCAGCTTGTTTTCATTTCATATTCAGAGAATCACTGCAAGAGAAGAGAGGAATCAATATGCCAGTGTCCCTCCATGCTTCGCCTCTGCATCATTCAAGCCTTCTTTTTTATTATTTGTTATATATTAATACATTTCATATTTGGTAATGGGGAAACCACAGATCTGGCTTTGCTGTTCCCTTCGACCTGCAGTCGCAGTTCCGGCGGGAGGTGCAGAGGCTCCGCCCACCTCGCTGCTCCGCCCCGGAGTCAACACCGACGCCACGCTGCTGGAGACCCAGGCCGACTAGCTGGGCCCGCAGGAGGGAAGGAACCAGAACCAGGACTGACTGCGGCAGACTGTCAGACACCTGCTGCAGTAAAACGAGAAGTCTGCTGCTCGGAAACACTACCGCTTTTGTCCACAGGGACCGCCAGAATCAACAGAAAACTAAAGTTCCTCGTAGTAGCTTTAATGTCTCTACTAACTAAGACTGTGATCTTTCTCGAACCTGAACCAAGCTGGGAGAGCCTCATGCTAACCACAATGTTTGGTTTGCTACGAGTGGATATTTGTTTGCAAGATCAGATATTTTTGTGGAAAACAAATGAAATACCTTCACTGTGAATATTTTACGGAAATGTTCAGTATCAACATTTTCGTTAGTTGCCAGATATGTCAATTAACAACATATTAAAAACGTATTTGTTGATGAATAATAATGGTAATCAGCATCCTCTTGCAACAGGAAACATAACTTTAAGGTGTGGACATGAAATCTAAAGCTTACTTCAGTTTACATTAAAAATTAAAAAGTGTGAGCCAAATGAAGTTGAAAGCTCCGCAGTTGTAGATTTGGGTGTTGACTCAGCGGGTTTGGCTGAACAAGGAAATCTTTACAAATACATAAGAGTCATCAAATATGAAAATTCACTCTTATTTTCAAATACAACATCATCTTTTAGAGTACAGAAGTGTGCTAAACTAACAACAGTAAGCAGTCAGATATTGAGGAAGGGCACCAGGTATGCAGGCTTTTTTAAATCATTATGATCCCGATGCCTCATTTGTATAATGAACCACACAAAGTCTCCAATGAACGGTCTATTATACAAACGGATGACAGGGAGCAGCACAGTCGCTGTCAATATCAGCTGTCAATCAAATACCCAGCAGACAGAAAACACCACCCCTATAGCAACGGGATGATCTCATTAATGAAGGAATCATTATACAGCACAATTACTGCGGGAAATGAAACTGGTAATTGAGACCATAATGACTTGTGAAATAAATAAACGTATTAAGAAGATGTTGACCTTTTTTTTTTAATGGGTGCCATCGAGCAGACACACTTCTACACCGGCTCAATGTTCTGCTACGGTGGCCACTTCTTAGCCAATTAAAAATATAGCTCTCAGTCATCCTGTATTCTGCTGTAGGTACTCATCTGCTCAGTCGACGCACGTGTAGGCGTGATTTTGTTTGGGGAAGTAACTTCTTTATACGTGCATGTGGCACCACATTCACGTCAGTGAGATAGAAGCTCCCTGCAGGACTTTGAGGGAGATACAAGTTTCTCTTCGGCATTTCAATCCATCCCCAGCAGAGCAACTGATCCATATTCATGATTCCCTTACTGGCAATCTCCTCCACTTCATTGTACACACACACACACACACACACACACACACACACACTGTGCATATGATACATACTGTATGCACACACACTTCTGCATGTATACAATAATCAAAAGAAGAAGAAAAAACAATCTAAACCGTCTTTTCTTCAAACACAAATGGGACTCGTACAAGCATTAAGTTGTAAACACCCTCTGTTTCTGGCTCTCATTACTTCACACGCACACACACACACACACACACACACACACACACACACACACACACACACACACACACACACGCACGCACGCACACACACACAGAGATAGTGCGTCACACACATATACACACAAGCACAGTTGTGCGCACATCCTCCGAAAAATTTGCAGGCAAAGAATACACCCACCCCCACACACACACACACACTCACACACACACACACACACACACACACACACACACACACACACACACACACACACATGAGCAGAGGGCACTGAAAAAACATCCACTCAACAGCCTACACAACAACATGAACTAAATGTTAAATTGCCTGTGGGGGAGAGAGAGAGAGAGAGAGAGAGAGAGAGAGAGAGAGAGAGAGAGAGAGAGAGAATACAAAAAGTCGAAAACAAGTTGTAGAGAGGTTCTTTTTCTGACATGCCGTTTATGGTTTGGGTGTGTTTGGACGACTAAAACTACTCTAACAGGGAGGACATGTTCAAAGTCAAACAAACCAATGCCTGTGGACTCCTGCGTCAAAGTAAGACTGAACAACCAGCATCGCCTCTCAGAGGTTTAGGAGGACGGGAACCTTTAAGGTTTAACCTCCCGTTGTCCCTCCAGTTCTTAATTGGTTCCCCGATATATCGTTGGGTGGTCGTCTACCTCAAACAGACAGAGCGGCAGGAAGTTGATGAAAGACATTTAAGCGGAGAATGCAGCTGCATCGTTTCCTGGTTCCTATTAGAGTCTCTGCTGCGTATAGCCGTGTGCACTTCATCGCCCTTCAACGCACTCAGAGTGCAGAGAGCAGCCGTTAGCGCCGCGCTTCTCCACTTAATTGGTCCAGACAGCGCAGAGCACGGAGAACAGAAACGTGTTGCGCCGAGCTAATGTGACACACAACTGTGATGAAATGCAGAGGAGTGAAACCACTGTCGGTCGGTGTGGCTTACATTCAAAAAAACCTGAGTACATTCAAACAGAAGAAACTTTGGGCACTTTGGCCGCTGCCCGTCTACAGTTCAAGGTTACGTCATGCTTTGCTAACACACTGTGTGTGTGTTGTAAAATGTGAAATCCTTTAGTTACTGTGGTTGGAAACATTTTTTAACTAACACACACGATGCGTATGTGTTAGGCATCCCCTCTGTAAGCCCCCGTAAAGCCAAGTCTAAGCTTGTTTAGTCAGCTCTCTCAGGCCAGCGCAGTAGACTTAATCAGACGTCTCTAGCTCCAGGTTTTAATGTGCCCTGGACTCCACAGAACGCTTTATGCAACACACGGAGAACACAAATATTGATTCATGCAGGGTATAAAAAAAGCAGCCAAATCCTGGCATCCTGTCGCATTAACGGGCGTTTTGGCGTCGACCCAGCCGAGGGGTTTCCGCTCTATACTTAAAACCACAGTTGGCTCACAAATATGTGAATCATGTCAATTTGAGAAAAGCAAATACCGAGACAAAAATAGTCACTTTCCTCTCCTGGATGTGGAGTAAAAAATAAAAGCACCAAGAGTAGAACCCTAGAGAAGGCCTATTAATGGATCCCATCCATCAATAACGTCTATTAACAGGTGATCCGTCAACAAAAATAGACGCTTCGTCAGTGCCCTTTAGCACCCGTTAGCATCTGTACGACCAGCAGAGGGCAACTCAGGTTGAAAAAAGAAGTCAGATTGTATAGAAGTCTATGAGAAAGTGACTCTACTTCTCTCTTGATTTATTACCTCAGTAAACATTGTAAACATGAGTTTATGGTCTCAATCTCTAGTTTCAAGTCTTCTTCAATACAGCATGATGTTCATTTAGTACATTATGGTCCATTTAGAGTCAAACAGACCATAAAGCAGGGGATGCTTTAGGGGCGGGGCTTACTGTGATTGACAGGCCGCTGCCAGAGTCGTATAAATATGGTCACCGTTCATTGGGTTGCGGAAAAAAACCAAATGGCGACAGCCATAATCCAAGACGGTGCCGAACTGGAAGCTTCAAAACGTCCACAAACCAATGTGTGACGTCACAATGACTACGTCCACTTCGTATACACACTCTATGAATATCTCATGTAAAGCCAGCAACAAATTACACTTCTGTTCTTTACATGCATACACAAGAATAAAATACTAAATCATTTTGTGCGATATCTACAAATTACAGCATATTGTTTTTTTGGAGGTAAAGCCACGAAGGCTGGATGAGAATAGTAATACTCTAAATACCATAATTATAAAAGTATACGATCATCAGTGTGCATGTTGGGTTCATCGTATTGATGTTATCACAGAGTAATTAGGTTCTCTGTGAAATCTGTCGTGATGGATTTTAATCACAAAGCTGTTCGCTCTCCTTTAAACCTAATGAGGACGTGTTGGTGGGGTCACATGGGAGAGAGAGAGAGAAGTTAGTTGCTCAGTCGACTGTTACCATCACACACACACACACACACACACACACACACACACACACACACACACACACACACACACATTGTGTGAGGTCTGTGTAAGGCATTAGAGAAGAGTGCTGTGGCTGGATTAACTCTGCTCTGCTCTCATTAGCTTAATCTTCTGTGGAAATGCACACATACACACGAGACGATGATTACTGTTATTTCTGTTCAGCTGCCACACACACACACACACACACACACACACACACACACACACTAAGTTAAGTACGTATTATAAACCTCAATGTACTGAACATTACTTCTCAAGTGTTCATCAAACGCTAACTTACTGATGTTCTGCTGTCAGCATCCATTTGCTTCACCTCGGACACATAAG
The DNA here is from genome assembly GCA_032191485.1 of Leptoclinus maculatus. Taxonomy (NCBI): domain Eukaryota; kingdom Metazoa; phylum Chordata; class Actinopteri; order Perciformes; family Stichaeidae; genus Leptoclinus; species Leptoclinus maculatus. The sequence continues at coordinate 1,561,408 of JAVDOI010000006.1, read as the reverse complement.
AGTACAAATCTATTTCTATTGAGTGACCTCTATGTAAATACCTCCGGTTCTGTGCCTTGAACCTGCGTTCTCTAAAGGCCCTGAGACGGTGACTCCTCTGGCAGCCAAAAGAAGTCTGATTGTATTGAAGCCGTCACACTTGTCTTTTAAAGTGACTTTTGTGAATGGATGCAGCTGAGCGGTGTGCACTGTTCTTTGTCTTCCGCACCACTCAAAGTGTCATTCACTCATTCACATCCATCCATTACACTACCATGCAAGGTCTCCATCAGGACCGGGGATCAAACCCCCGATCCTTCATATTGAAGTACGACCCGCTCTACCTCAGCCACGTGTCTGTCCACACGGTGGATAAACACGTTTTTTGTTTATTTGAAGCATAGCCGCTATCAATAACGCCATGTTTTAAAAAGCGAATTCACATTTAAATATGATCTTTTGAATTGTTAAAGACTAAAGTGTATCAAATACACTCAACAGGACTCAGACAGCAGGGCTCAGCTGTGATCCAGCACCATTTGTTTTCGTCTTCTCTTCACTTTTTTTCTCCTCGGGAGAAGAAGTCTGCTGCGAGAGGAAGATGATGAAGACCTACGTCTGATAAATGATCTGGATTTTGTCCACATGTTGTCCAAACCTCACCGAGATCTCAACTCAATGGTAGACAGGCAGGATGGTCTCATGCAGCATTCGTAGCAACACCAAAAAAATGGGTCCAACAAACAATGACATCATGATGACAATGACATCATGATGACTACGTCCACTTTTCATGTGCAGTCTATGATAAAAACATGCCTTTAACTAAACACTATATCTATATACCACTTCAGGGTGTGACAACACGTAAAATGAGTCTTTTCCTGTTCGCTCCCTTATGCACACATTTCACTTCTCATCCTCATTTCCTGTCTTTCCTTTGACTCCTTCTCTTTTTTTGTTTTTTATTTCTGATTTGGGGTCACCCATCTTCCTCTTCCTCTTCCTCCCTTCCCTGCTCTTCAGTTTTTGGCAGAAATGGAAATGAGTTATAATCTCAGAGCACGAGGCTCAGTGTTTGTAGACACCAACACATAAACACACACACACACACACACACACACACACACACACACACACACACACACACACACACACACACACACACACATATATTCAAAAGAGTGTATGCACTCAAAGCTCTCCTCCCACCCACTGTGTGTGTGTGTGTGTGTGTGTGTGTTTATTTTTCTCTTTGTGGCTGTGCTCTCAATGAGCCTCTGCACACGTGCATGATGGTGCAGTTGTTGATGCCTGCATGGTGTGTGTGCATGTTGGCCTTTGGTGCACGTGTGCATCTGTGTTCTGTGCGAGTGTGTGTTGCATTTGTCTGTTTCTTGAGTACTTGTCTGTGTGTGTGCACATGCAAGTGTGGTCTAGATTTGTGGATGTTTGCTTATGTGTGTGTGTGTGTGTGTGTGTGTGTGTGTGTGTGTGTGTGTGTGTGTGTGTGTGTGTGTGTGTGAGAGAGAGAGTCTTGAATCTAGGCCACATCTTCAGATCTCGACACTGAAAACAGCATCACATCAGTGTTGGGATATTTGGAGTCCAAAAGCAGTTCATCAGCCAATCGGGAGCAGTGATGACGGATTCAGCCCAACCTCTTCCTGTGACATCATCAGTCAAACATCAAGGTGAACGTGGATTAGCAGCATTCGGAGAACAAGGTTCACTGAAACATGTAAATGAAGTGAACATGTCAAACAAATCTAGTCGGACAAATTGGTGAATCTGGTTATTTTGCCTTTATTATAATTTTTACGATATGAAAATGAGTTTTAAATGGTAATCTTTATTTACTGATAAAAAATACTTTCATATTTTTTAAATGAATCTCTTTTTTTTATTAATAATTGTTTTTCTTATGAACACAATTTTTTGTATTATATTCCTTGTATTTATGTTCAAATAATTCAGCTTTAAAAAAACCATAACATTTAATTATGGTATTACAAAAATAAATAAAATTAAAGCTGAGGTAAAAACGGTGTGGATTGCCCTATAGCACAACATTACAATGTATTGTATGATAAAAACCTAACCACTAGTTTCAAGTCTTCTAAATAACACCGGTCTGAATAGTCGATGTGGAAGTTAAAGCTGCATTCTCTCTAGTGTCCACCAGGGGGCGACTCCTCTGGTTGTATAGAAGTCTATGGGAAAATGACTCTACTTCTCTCTTGATTTATTACCTCAGTAAACATTGTAAACATGAGTTTATAGTCTCAATCTCTAGTTTCAAGTCTTCTTCAATACAGCATGATGTTCATTTAGTACATTATGGTCCATTTAGAGTCAAACAGACCATAAAGCAGAGGATGCTTTAGGCTGCCATTTATTGTACTCTGCAAATTAAATGATGCTCATTTCAAACAACTACTCCAGTAGATTCACAGGGAGTCATTGCGCTGTTAGTTAAAGGGTTAAAAAGGTCTTAAGTGAAGCACTAAGAGTCGCAGCCGTGTTTTATTAGTCAGGTGGAGGAGAGAGAGAAGGTTATAGTGGAGGAATAATAGACGAGAAACCAGGAGAGCAAAAAGGAAGTGGGAGCATCTGAGGAGTGTGTGTGTGTGTGTGTGTGTGTGTGTGTGTGTGTGTGTGTGTGTGTGTGTGTGTGTGTGTGTGTGTGTGTGTGTGTGTGTGTGTGTGTGTGTGTGTGTGTAGGTGGATATGGAGGTGAGGGAATCCCAGAGCTGCTTGCCTCTCTTCATTTCTAAATTGAAGAGAGAAGGAGAAAGATAGAGTTGTGTGGTTCTTCGCTGTCTCCCACACTCTTCTTCTTTCTTGCACCCTCCAGTGGTCGTATAACAATAACGACAGCGTGAACAAATCTTCCAAACTCAACAAAAAGCATTCTTTGTTGGTTTCATTTCAGACTTAAGCGACTCCCAGTGACAGTTTCTAAAGATAAAATAAGACACTGCAGTAAGCATTAACATACGCCGACAACAAGCCATCTGCCATCAGAATACAATGAAACATACTGCCATCACGTATAAATGCCACATGTCTTTAAATTCCCAATGAAACAGTCAAAGACACAATGGAGCAGAGCAACTTCAGCTTCCTGTTTTCATTTAAATGTAGAGATTTCTGTTTTATTTGCTTCCATGATGATTGATTGACTGTCTTCACGTCGTAAAACAACAGCAACCAACGGCGGGTTTAAACTCATACATGAGTAACACTGGTACGCAAACATGCAGACAACGGGACCGGAACACAGATGTGAGCAAATATTAGTGAGCTGATGGTGTACGAACACAACGAGGACGAAGCTGTGATGATAGAGAGATATATCTTTCTCAAGACAGTACATTCATTTCTCTGTCTTTACCTCTCCTCTCCTCTTCTGTGCTCTTGTTGAACCTTCCCATCATCTCCTTATCTACCCTCCCCCCCCCTCCATCCCCCCTTGCATATCCGTCTGTCCTTCTTCCTTCCTTCCCCTACGTCGCCCCTCTTCTCCAAGCGTCCCTTTTGCCGTTTCAAACATCTGATGCAACCCAAAAGCAACAGCACCCACTGTTGCTTCACGCCACGACCAACCACCTTCCCTGGGACGGCAGCTGCTGTGTGTCGTTCCCACAATAACACTTATTGCTTCAACTTTTCATGCTGAGCCTCAAACGGTTTTCCTCAGAGCGGAGCTGTGCGTACACAGAGCTGTGGGTCGAGTCCTCACTGTACGGCCTGAATCTGAACGCTCAGCGTCCCATCGGGGACGTTTGGCGTGCAGACAGGATTTGCAATAAGAGGAAAAGCAGCTGATAGAAAGAGACGATCTGAAGTCTTAAAAATACAACAACGTGGTAAAGACCTTCCACCCGTTGGTGTTTTGGGTTCATTCTGTGGGTCCCATTCATGTGTTAAGTTAAACGCAATATAAATCAGGGCTGTGTATTGGCACACACCTCACGGTACTACACAGTATTCATTCTCATTGTGTCACTGAATACTTGTTTACTAAAATGCACCTGCCACAAGTTACACATATGTGCCTTTAAACATATGAAGTAAAGTGCATTAAGTAAAGTTGTCACTGTGGCTGCATCCTTCACATTTACGTTGCATTCCTCCAGGTTACTGCCTGCACGTCTCTCGATATGTTTGCACAGCCCGAACATGCATGAACCGTTTCCCTTCAACTGTCGGTTCAAACAAACTGTTGCTGCCTTTGTGTTCTTGTATGAAACCTGGAAATCAAAGCATCAAACGTCTGTTTTCATCCTGAAGCTCTACGATTTAAAGTGTCGGGCTAAATCCACAAATCAACCACAAACTGTCTACACCTACAACAGTACAAACATGTAAACACACAAGTCACACTATAGACCTTGGTCCTGCTTCATGCTATGCATCTCATGGCACTAACAGAACACAGAAAGGCTCCCTTAGCATTAGCATGTAGCATTTCATCACCAACAACTGCAAAAGCCTTACGATCGGAGGTTTAAGATTTGTTACCCACGTTCCACGGGGATCATTCTTGGAAACTGGCAGCTCTGGTGCACATTTTCAACAAACCTTTGGAGACTGCATTCAGACATGCTTGATAACAGAACAGGTGTGTCAGGAGGGAGGCAACTCGACAGAAGGCTCCTGCAGCTTGTTTCATCACGCTTATTAGCACAGCTTTACTTTGCATTGCTCTTTTTGTCTTATTACTTTCAGCACATACTGCAGCTGCCTTAAACTACTCACACTGAGCGTGGGCGGGACTAAGCCGCGAAGAGAGGAGGCGAGGAAAAGAATCGAGGATGCACAAACTTGGAAACCGGAAAGGGCCCCCTGGTGGTACGACCTCGCCAGGACAACAGTCGGTGTTACTGTAGAGCTAACGGGGACACGTGGTTGTGACACAAATCAGCTGAACTGCTGCGGTCGTTTTACGTGGATCTCCAGTCATCATGGACTTATATGAGCAGAGAATCTGAAAACTAGGACAGATGGAAATTAGATTCTGAACAACATAATTGACGCTGTAATTATTTCGCAGGAGGAGACATTATCGTCTCTGTTGACTAGAGACGGAGCGGCTCGTCCTTTAACCACAAGGTTGGCGGTTTGATACCCGGCTCCTGCGCGTTGAAGTGTCCTTGAGCGAGACACTGAACCTCGAGTTGCTCCCCGGAGGCGTCACATTAAAGGTTATAGCAGGAAAGGACAGCAGTGACACGTGACGGGTCGTGTTTGAGCGTAAACCTCCTTCTGTTATTTCTCCACCTTTCTGTGTATTATTTAGTCTGTTCCTGCTCATTATGAATTCATGCTGCAGTATTTATTCATATTGTCTCACTTTGATCACTGACAGTCAGTCAGTTTACCAGATCCTTCCAGTGGAATAGCTCCTACGGGATGAAATAGCAGACACACATACAGAACAGTGTCCTCAACAACGTCACATCTCTCCCAAACTGTATGTTTGACACATTAAACATTGATCAGGACTAAAAAAAAGGAGCTTGAAAAAGAAAAGAGATAAATGAATTTGGCATTTAGATGACCTTAGTACTCAAAGGAGACCCGACCAGTTAGAAACTAAAATGATCACAGGTGTTAACAAAAACATTTTACATATTTCGTCTTTTATTCCCACTATAAATAAACGTGAGACTCTTCTGAGCTCTGCAACTAACGATTTACCTGCTCGGAAAATGTGATTTATTCCTTCATGTGTGGAGATCAGTCATTGCAATCTCCAGCCTGGCCTCATCTTCTTGAATGTCTGCCGTCATTATTAGACGCTCAGAGAAACTGACGCCGTATGTTAATGTCACGCTTACACCACGGAGTCACACGATGTTACGTCCGTAGCGTATACGTTACATTAAACCATTTATTCTAACCCAAAGTGGTCTCACTGCGACCACTTCACAACGTTTAACCACCTTCAGCGTCTACTACTCAAAAAGGCTAAGCGGGAAAATATGACAAGTAGGGATGAGATCACACGGATCAATGAATGCAGCGTTGCCCAATCAGATTGACAGTTTAAAACCAGCCACATTCATCACCTTGCCACAAACTTTCCCTAAAGTTGAAATAATGTCGCCACACAAAAAAAGACTAAAAAACTACAACGATTCAATAATAAAGTATGAATTCAGAAACATATTAGGAAGTCGAGTGAGCAACTTTTCTTGCCAATGACAGCACGAGCAGATGTAAAGGCGCTAACAGAACTCATGATGCTCCTCGTGCTCCAAATAGCATCAAGGAGAAAGAGACAGAGAGAGAGAGAGGAGGAGGAGGAGGAGGAGATCTTTTTATTATTTCATTTTCCTCTCCCCGCCGATGGTAGAAAACTCTTCTGGCGCCCCGGGTAGATCAAGGTTGAAACAGAAAGATGTTCCTGAAATGGAGGGCTTCCCGTCTCCTCTGCCGTCCTGCTGATCTCTGTCTCTGTATTCATACACTCTCTGCTTCAACATGACGCCACGGCAAGACTCCCCGTGAGTGAGTGCAGGTGGAGTCTCTGCACACAAAAAACCAGTCTGCATCAATATCAATAGTGTGTTTTTCACGCCTCACTAGATGGGTCTATATGGATTTCTGCTGTCAAACCTGTGTGTGTGTGTGTGTGTGTGTGTGTGTGTGTGTGTGTGTGTGTGTGTGTGCATTAGTGTGCTTGTCTGTAAGAGGGAGATAAAGAATGAACAGCGGGGTTTAAGCAGGACAGACTGTGATTGTGTCGACGTTTCTCTCTACCCTGCTCTTTTGTCCTCTACGTCTCTGTCTCGGGCTCTTCCTCGGGTCTGTCAGGGTGTAAAATATTCTCCAGTGTTCTTTTCATCACAGCACTGTGGCTACCTGAAGGTGCTTGTTCAGCCTGACATAAAAAAAAACACATATAAAGTTCCAACATACAACATCCAAATGATGAATAAAGAGATATGTGAGACGATATTAGTCTCTGAACCGGTATGTCAATGTCTAAACCCCTCCATTGTCTGGTTTAGCTCTCCAGGTGGCTCAAACTCAAATTGTACAGACTGACAGGTGATGGAGACAAACTGAGGTGGGGTGAGGGTAGGACTAGCAATATAACTCAAGGTGCCCACTGTAACGTCTTTCTAGCTGAAGTTCTCCTAGGGAGGAGGTTCGGGGGTGGTGGGTGGGTCAAAAAACACAGGACTTCACCCAGGAGTCTGAAGTGCTTTTGTGACCTAAACAACACAAAGTGCTTTTGTTGCGTTTTTGTTTAACCTTGAAGGGAAGCGTTCCCTAAACTTAGCGGCGTTGGCAGAAATCACAGAGTGGATCGGAACAGAGTAAGTCAGGGGGGTCAGACCCGTCCAATCATAGGCTACGTAATAGGTACTGAATCATAGGCTACGTAATAGGTACTGAATCATAGGCGACGTAATAGGTACTGAATCATAGGCTACGTAATAGGTACTGAAACACATATATCAACCAAAATAGGCCCTTAAAACTATTGCCTGAATGCACCACAGTTAATTCATACAGCTGTATTCATCATCATCATCAGAGGTTACAGGTACCAACCAGACGAACATTAACACTGTTTGCATAGCCCGGATTATAGGCCACATATTCACACACACACACACACACACACACACACACACATACAGCTGACAGACGCAACAGCAACAACAATCAACCACATGGAAAGAGGTACAAGGCTCAAACATGCCTGGCGTAGATAATAAAAACTGTATTTATTTAAAATCCATAAAGTACAATTCAAGGATTTCTGTTTGTGTTTTCAACAGCTGCTGTCAGGAGCAACAGCTACACATTCGGCATTTGTGAAATGCCCTGGAACTAAAAAAATGGTACAAGAATCAATAAACAAGAGTTTTTTTATTTCTATTGGTCATATTCAAGCTTCATTGACTGTTTGTTCAATTAATGATCCAGCAAAAGAGGAAAGCTGTTTTGGTGGGCTCCGATCTACCACAGCTGAACTTAACTCAAACTTCTTGACATGACAGATTCTTTTTTTTTATGTAAAAAAGATCTGAATCTTATGGAAGCCCATTCCCGCCACCAAAAAAAATAAATAAAATGAATTCACAAAAAAAATTAAATAATATTTATATATATATATTTTTTTTTTACTTTTTCTCTGTCAGCAAAAAAAAAAAAAAAAAAAGATGTTTCCAGTTGCTGTTTATTGGTCGCCACCTCAGCCACATTGGTTTCATTCTTTATACTCCAGAGCTTCAAGGGTGCGTTTGCTCAGTACAATCCATGTGAAACATCATCTGTATTTCATGTGTTGTAAAGCCACGTTTTAAAGAAGTCTTCAATGTACTCACAATCCATTCATATGTCATAGCTGCTTCTATGACTGTTGTGTTAAAGTATCTCATAATTTCGACTTTCTATAGCAACTGGAAAAATCTGGTCAGTGTTATGGTTACAGATGGATGCACCAAAAGTTTTTTTTTTTTTTTTGCTGGTGGAAAAAAAGTAAAATAAAAAAAAAAAATAATAAATAAATAGTAACTTAAAAAAAAAAAATGTAATTCACAAAAAAAAAAAAAAATCCACCCACAAAATAAATAATAATAATTCTAATAATTTTTTTTTTTTTTATTTTACTTTTTTTCCACCAGCAAAAAAAAACCAAAAACTTTTGGTGCATCCATCTGTAACCATAACACTGACCAGATTTTTCCAGTTGCTATAGAAAGTCGAAATTATGAGATACTTTAACACAACAGTCATAGAAGCAGCTATGACATATGAATGGATTGTGAGTACATTGAAGACTTCTTTAAAACGCGGCTTTACAACACATGAAATACAGATGATGTTTCACATGGATTGTAGCAAAACGCACCCTTGAATAGAATGTTAAGCAAGAAGCAGCTCTGGAGTATAAAGAATGAAACCAATGTGGCGACCAATAAACAGCAACTGGAAACATCTTTTTTTTTTTTCTTTTTTGCTGACAGAGAAAAAGTAAAAAAAATATATATATATAATTTTGTGAATTCATTTTTTTTTTTTTGGTGATCTTATTTTTCTTTTCTTTTTTGCTGGTGGGAATGGGCTTCCATAGAATCTTGACATTCAGAAAGACGGTGCTAAACACCTGGTGAATGGACTGCATTTGAAAAGCCATTCCCAGTAGGACTAAGAGCCCAGTGGTCCAGACTGGAACCTGGTCCGACTTGGTCTGATAAGCTGTGTCAACCAAATCGTAACTTTTAACCGTATTAGCATTAATGGAATTCTCTTATTGGTTCCGGAAAGCATTGACAAAACAACCTACTATGTCATTTAAACATTGTTAAAAAAAGGTGATTTGCTCCGTCGTACCTCTAAAGAAAACAACGTTGCAGAGCCAGGACACCTCCAGTTCTTCCAGGTCTAATCTAAAACAGCACCTCCCCTCTCAGTCGCTGTCGCTAGACGTACGTGGCACGACTCCATCGGGAGGAGGTGAAATGAATCGACCCCTGCACTCAGATGGCTCAGACGAGAAGCAAATTGCCAATTCTGCTGATAGATCAAATGAGAGAGGTCAGACTCTATTAAGGAAAGCAGATGGCAGATCTTCAATCTACCGAACTGTGCACAACAAATAATGAGCTCTCTGGTGAAATGTGCTTTTAAAAAGCGCCCAAAAGGCGCCATTAAAGCACTCGGATTGAATTACAGCCATCAGATGGAGCCTCTAAATGTTTTGGGTGATATGATGGTTTCCAGGTATTGATCAAACATGGTCTGGTTGTTAATTCGCAGGCCCGCAGGAGTCACTGGGTAGTGTTGCGTGGCTTGGTTATCTTGATTCGATCATGGGTGTCTGCCAGCCAATCGACCTCTCGACCCAGACGTTTCAGAGAGGAAGCAAATTGCCAATTTTGTTGTCGGAGCCCGCTGAGTTGGCTGGACTTGTTATGAGCCGATAGCTGCTCTTTCTCCTCCCCCGCGAGAAGCCAGCAACCACCGCTCAACCTCCACATTGTGTATCAGCTTCATCAAGTACCCATTCAGACAAGTGGTCATTCCACCAGACAGCTTGATGCTCGAAATAGTTTATAAGGGTTTAATCAAAGGAGAAATGTAAATGAGTTATCTGCCTCTGCTGATGTTGATTAATTATACTCAGGCTGTTCTCATACAGCGCTCAGAGCTCTACTAGGAAAATGAATGCGCTGTAATTTGTAGATATCCCACTACATCAGTTTGTATGTAATTCACGTAATCATGAACCAGTAAGTATAAAGATCGCAAAATCCACACAGAGAAGCTTAAACCTAACTTCTGTACTGTGGAGACAGAAGTTTATTTTGAAAAGACTTAATGCTTGTAACTAGGTGTAAAAAACGAGGAGTAACAGACATCGTACGAACTGCCGTATGAGGATATGTGATTCAGAGAATGTCGCGGATCGTGTGCCCGTTCGGAGCGGGCCGATTTATTGCAACAAATGGAAATACAGTTAAACTTGGCGATGATGGGTAAGCTTTGCCAGCAGTACGGTCTGTAACAGCGTAGGTGTAGAAAGAATCAGTGAGGAGGGAGTCATATTTAAATGAACCTCCTTGAAGTGAGGGTGGGCTGTGATTGGTGCGTGGACGATTGGGAGCGATGATTCAATCGGCCGGCTGTCTGCCGGTTTACAGCTGGGGGCGGATGACTTCCGTGTCCTGCATGAACTAACGCGATGCTTCATTTAAGAGTTCAGTCGTAATTTCAGAACATCCAGCATCACGAAGCAGAAGTGAACTGCAGTCAATGAGACCCCACCCACACTGTTACACAGCGCTATCTCTTGTTTATTCAAAGTTTGTTAATAGTGAACGGACCACATGTCCGAACTGCACCACCTTCCATGAAGTCGTTCGATTGGTTCATAGTTAGAGAGCATCATCTTGAGACCATTTCTGCAGCTAGTTTGGTAGCTGAAAATATATTTACAGAATATTGATCTCATTAAATCAGTATGAAAGTTATTATGATGGAATATATTTAGATTTTCTATACATCCAAAAATTGTCATATTTTTGTGATTGACATTTTTCTACCTATACAGTATAATCCATGGCGAGAATGCATGTGCAAAAATCGAAGCAATGATTGCATTTTTAATAATTAATAATTATTTGGCTACAAAAACCCAGTTAAGAGTCGTCTCCCAGCAACCCCCCATCTTTGTTGCACATTTCCATTCACACTGCTGCATCCAAGCAATCCAGACTTCGTAGACAAAGTGTTGGCAACCTGCTCTCCCCGTGGGATTAGAAATGTGTGACACAAACACATCAGTCTGTAACTCAGGCTCAGCCTGATGGACTCACGACGGATTCACTCTCTGCTGCAATTCACCTCCTCTGGTGTTCAGAGTCGATTCATTCTTCAGCCTCAATACCGAAGAGGCATTTCACCTCACGGTGTCTCAAAGTTAGAGAGCTTCAGGAGCTTCCTGCAGTGACGCCTGCTGTGTAGCATGTGTCTCTACGCTCTTGTCCTTTGTGGTTGTTTTACTGCAGTTGAGGATCACGACTGAAACGCTGTTCTCCAGATTCTCCGTAACTCTTTCAGATACGTTCTGGAATGAGCACCCTTCATCAATTTAAAAGAGAGGAATATAATCTTCAGTGTACCAAGGGTTGCTGCGAGGTCAAGAGTTTGGTCAGGACTATAACAGTTGAGTCATGCTGAGACAGCTAATATGACACAAGCTGACGCAAACCACTTTATTAATCTCTAGACAAGGCAGGAAGCTTCAACGGACTGCCTTTAGAGAAAATGTCGCACAGCAGCAAGACAAAGTTAAATCTCAGACATTTTTCAGATTCTGACTTGAATTGAGTGCAAAACCGAAGCAAGAGACAACGCACAGAAAAGAAGCGAAGAAGAAAGGTAGATGGCACTTTGTGAGATCTATTACGCTGAGTGGAGGAGATGGGAACGCGTGAATCAGCGGGGAGAGGGAGATGTGAGGTTCGTCTTCCTTAGATGAGTTAGAGGAGTTATACGCTGCGGTTCACGGATATCAGGAGGGTGGAGAACTGGAACTGGAACGAGACAAACTTCTCAAACGGAGAGGTCTCCTCGCGATGTCACAAGAGTCGCACAAAAATCCATCTTGTCAGGGTTCAAGCAATGACTGTGTGTCCGGTAAGCCAGAGCACGGACCAATCGGCGTCCTGTGAGGAGCTACTGAAAGCTAGGGGCGTGGCTTAGAGGGCGTGGCTTAGAGGGCGTGGCTTAGAGGCGACTGTTCGTTCTAAACAACAATGGCGGCTCCTGGTGAGGTTAGAGTAGATGCTGCAATAGTCATCAGTTGTATCAGAGCTGGAGAGCACAAAGAACAACACTGACTTTGATGCAAGACCGGAGTTGGAGTAGAGACACGATGTGTACGATTGTTTAACAAGTCGCCAGTTTACAAGCTAACTTTCTAACCAATTTAAAGCTAAATCATCGTCAGACGACTATGACCGTAGAATCCTGTGTTAATATTTCATCAGTAACTTATTAGCATCAGATAGCCGGTATAATGCTAGCGTGGTCGGACTAAACTGATGTCAGTTAAACTGCTATGGAGCTGTGCCACTAGCAGTTGCTGATTAGCAGCAGAACATTCGCTAACTGCTGATGGCGGAATACATTCTTAAATAATTAGACACATGAACAATAAAACAAGGGGGGAAAAAATCATTGCAAGCTTTGTTTTCAAACTGTTTTCCATAAAACAAGTGCTTCAATCAATCGTGACTCGCAATCAACTCATTTGCAAATGTGCTTCACAGCACATCAAACGAAGACAAAACAAAGCTAAATGACGTGCAGAGCTGCACACAGATAGCAGGTTAGAAGGTTCTGGTGCTGGAGGAAGAGACAAGAAGGAATGAAACATCCACCCACTCACGACTGTAGTATCTCCCAGAGAGAGGGAGGGGGGGGGGCAAAGTAGCCTACATGAGGGAGAGGATGACAGAGAGCAAAGGGAGAAGCAGAGAGACAGGAGTGAGATAGAAAAGAGGATCGGGGGTGGAGAGATGAGAGAGCAAAAGAAAAGGAGGATTTAACACCTAAATTTAGCTGCTAAATGTGTATCATGAGCGCACACACACACACACACACACACACACAGCAGCCATAACATCTGATAATCAGGGTTGAATACCAGCAGGTATTTTACAATCGTCTTTTTTAAAACCACTGAGACATTCACCGCCACATCCACAAGACGTCATGTACATAACTCAGTCAGTTTTGCTGAACATCTGTCGAAACATGGCGCGGATGTTACAGAACACACTCAAAGTGTGTCATTGGAGAGAGAGACAATCAGAAAATGTCAAATGACAAACACTGGACAAAGAGAAGTGTGTTAAACCTGCATTCTCTCTAATGTCCACCAGGGGGCGACTCCTCTGGTTGTATAGAAGTCTATGAGAAAATGACTCTACTTCTCTCTTGATTTATTACCTCAGTAAACATTGTAAACATGAGTTTATGGTCTCAATCTCTAGTTTCAAGTCTTCTTCAATACAGCATGATGTTCATTTAGTAGATTATGGTCCATTTAGAGTCAAACAGACCATAAAGCAGGGGATGCTTTAGGGCGGGGCTACCTTTTGATTGACAGGTTCATGAGTTACTAGTGTCAAAGAAAGGACATATTATCATAAACCAACACACAGAAGTAGTCAGGTAGGTTTGTCTACTTTTAACCACTGTCATTACACTTTGTAAACTCTCTTAGTGTGATTATTATTGTGAATTTGTTTCTCTGACAAGATGAACATGATAACACTACCATCAGTGTTGTTACAGATGTAGCCAATAAGATAAGTAAGAAGATATGATGTTGTTGATCCCTGAGGCACAACTAGGTCACTCCAGCTGCAAAACAAAATATAGCCCCTAAAAATAAATTCACTAAAATATGTTTCGGACTAAATATGCAGCATCTTCGTCAGAGTAATGCACGTCTCTTGTTGGGTACATTGTTTTAAAGTACTTGATAGTGACGGGAGACGTCCACAGTTTAAAGATATTGTTCAGGGGATACAACGAGTTTAAGTAGCATGTGCACATGTGAAAGAGAGGGAGATCGCTAGAGAGCAGATCCAAACACAAAATGTGTAAAATGATATAAATGTATTTTAAATTGACCAATTACAGTTCCTGGAAGCTAGCCATTCACATTACTTTGGTGCAGTACAGCATGGTAGAAATAACAGCAGGCTCCTCGTGAAAATCCACATAACTCTCGATAACGTCGCTCGTCGTGTTGCGTCACTTGCTCAGACCGAATGCAAAAATGTCGACATTCGACGTATCCATGATTTGCAGAAACATGTAACAGTTTTTTTCCTGGCGACTCGGCTGAAAGGATCCCTGGCCCAAACATTAAATGTGCATATTCTCCACTTGCTACACAAGAAATGTAGACCGGGGCTCTAGTAGCAACTTCTTAATAACGATAACATGTCGATGCCCTTATCGTTAACGTCACAACAATCACATGTCAAGGGTCAAGGGTCAAAGTCTCTTCAACTGCTGTTGGTGTTGTTCTCTTTTCATTGGGTAGATGTTACAAAAAACAACTAGTTGATTGGAGGGCATTAGTGCGTCAATATATTGATTAGATTCTGCCGTATTAATGTTCAATAAAGCGTGGACGTTAGATGGATCACTGAGGATGTTTCTGAAGTTTCCTTCTGTTTTGAAACACTCCATCGCTGCATTATTTTCATTTTTTTTGTTTATGCGTCAACTGCACCACGTCAGTTTTTTTGTGCATCATGTTTCATTTGCACTTGTGCATTCGTGGAGTAAAAGAACGCTAATGCATTATGAAATGTGTCTGAACACGGAGTGGAAATATGAAGGTTGTCATTGCTCTCAGCTGTGGGTTCTTTTTTTCTTCAAACCACCTAAATATCAAATGATTCTGAAATGAAAACCTTGACATTCAAGACTACGCCGGGACAGACATTCAAAAGAGCTTTTATCTTAACTTCTAAAGTTTTCAAACTGGGTTCGACTGGTCATACAAGACTGAGTGAGACTGTGGCAGCAACATCCCCGAGCGTATGCAGCATTATTGAGCAACAGTGAATTTCAATGGCAAAGAAATCAACCTTTCCTTTTTAAGAATGTGCTACTTCTTAGTTATATAGACTCACTATGATGAGCCTGTCTAGATGTTAGCCAAACCATGGCTTCGTTTACATCATAACATGCACACCGGCTGTGTTAAAGACACGGTGTGTAGCATTTTGGGGGCTCTGTTAGCAGAAATGGAACAACTGTCAATGGACAACTGAACAGGACTACCGGGCTCTGGCCCAGGGCCCTAAAGTGTCAGGGGCCCCGCTGGCCTTCACCTACAACGTTTCACTCAATCAGGAGGAGACACAAAACAACTACAAAGCTACACAAAACAACCACAAAGCTACACAAAACAACTACAAAGAAACAATAAACAGCTAGAAAGAGACAAACAACTACAAAGAGATGCAAAGAGACAAAAGAACACCTCAAAGAGATGCACTATGGAACAAACTATGGAAGTAGGCAAAACAACCACAACATGACTTCAAAGAGACACAAAACAACTACAAAGAGACACAAAACAACTACAAAGATGTGAAATGACTACATGATACATAACTTCAGAAAAACCAATGCAACTACCAAGTGACACAAAATGACCACAGAGATGTGGTCATCTGATTCTGGTGTACTCCTCTGTAGGACGGGTGTGGGGGCCTTTTTGCATGTCTGTGCCCAGGGGCCCATTATCTCGTAATCCACCGCTGTGGACAAACCAAACACGAGAGAGCCTTTTGCGTTTTTACCAACAGGCCACCGTAGTTCTCTGACACGCTTGTGAATCTGCGGTAACGCCAGCCGCCGTCTGACTTCCGTTGCTCCTATCGTAGTGTTATTACGGTATTGGACGGCCTCCGAGGCGAACGGCGTTACCACCGCTTTGGGGTATTCAGTTGGTTGCAATCTGTCAACCACACCACCACATGGCACCAAACGTGCAGCTTTTTGGTTCACCAAAATAAGGTGAGATCATCTGCTTGTATTGATATTGAGACCTAAAGTTTGGTAACAAGTAGTATGTTGAAAGGAAGCGCCTCGTGTCGGTCAGAGTCCTTCACACACAAGGAGGGATGTTTAGTTGACCCCGGGCAGCGTGCTGTAGTCGGCTGCATGATGTTATTTACCCGTTTGGAGCCGGTTTCTAAAGTCACGTTTCATATCCTGCCCTGTTTGATGCCTTCCGTTTACTGTGATCTGTTTTTGTTTTTGTACTGGCATAATCAATTATTTTGATACTGATGTACCCATTTAGCTGGTTGTGTCTGTTGCTCAGCCTCTTTGTGGGCCTTTGTGAGCTGCTTTCAAACGGGCAGATTTTTTAATTTGTCCTCCATCTGCCGTGCTTTTGATGTGCATCCACACGTTTCCAGGTAACGGGTCTTTGGACCACTGCGGCTGTTGTAAACAAGCCAGGGAACTCATTTATTTTTTCTATGGTCGCAGCGATAGCAAATTCATGCCCAAACTCACCTGACAGGTTCATTATTTTTTTTTAAATGTTAGACGGAAGAAAGAAAATGGACATCCGGAGGACAGCTGTTTGCTGCCAATGTGGCTGCAGGAAAACACAACAGCCCCAAACCAAACATGTGTCGGCACTTGTCTTGTGGCCGATATTAATTTCCCATTTGGCTCCAGCTGTTTTTGAGAGACATTTATACAGGCCAATAGCCTTTAGAATGTTTTTAAAATAACTTTTTTTCATGCAAATAAGGGAGCACAAACTGGAAAAGGTTCATTTCAACCGTGTGAGATGCAGTCACGAAACGTAAAAGGTGTGTAGATGAGGTAGAAATAAAGACGTGTGTAATGCAAGCACAGCCGCAGAAAGTAGTGGTTTAAAGTTTGGAAAGGTTAATGTTGATGGGCAACTCAAGGCAATAGGAGCGTCTGTATTGCACTTTTTCCTCTCTGTTGTTTTTGATATGCTGCCGGGTACCTTAGAGGTTTTAAAAGAAAAGGTCACCGGGTGCCAGTTAAATGTCTTTTTGGAGCACGTCTGAAATGTACTGCGGGGGTTTGTTTATCTGCAGCTCCTCCAGGAAAAGGTGAAGCTTTGACTGTTGGCGCAGTATTTGACTTTCGGCTGATGGTAACTTCTCACCTCGATTGCACATCTCGTTTGCATTATCTGTCAGCTGCTGCAGTAGTTCAGCTGTTGAGTTTCTAACTGTGGAACTGATGATTTCAGTGCGCGAGGCGTAATTAAGAGACGCACATTTGAGATGAAAATTGTCTCCCACGGATATAATGCAGAGGCTCAGCAGCTTTGGGGTATATTTAGGATCCAGAACATGCTCAAAAAAACGAATCTGGCAGCGTTTGACAATATCATTGGGCTGAAGGGACAAACACACACCTGATCCTACTAAAGTACCAACTGGGTAAACTGTACGACTGGTTAAACACAGCGTTGTATCACTTCATTACGCTGCGTTTCTATTTTCCTTTTATGATTATTGCCACCTTAAATGCCAAATTAAATCTGTTTTTGGCTTTACATTCAAAACTTAATTTTTTGATTTAACGAACTAAATCTGTTTTTTTGTGTTTGTTTCCAAACTAATCCACCTTGTTTATAAGCAGTTCTGTACGTTCATGCTGGATTTAGTAATATGCAAAATAAAAGGATAGTACAAGATTTGAGGTGATCCATAAAACTCTTTATGTTTTGTTAAAAATGGAAATTACACCCAAGACATCCTTACGAATCAAACTTTATTGTGTAATGAAAAAAAATCTGTGTTTTCCGAAAAACACTAAATTGTTTTCCACAAATGTCAGATGTTTCACAGTAAAGGGTCTGACTTGTTTGCAGCTAGTTAACATCATGCTTCCTGCTCTTGATCACACAGTTTTGCATGCTCATGTCGACATACAGACTGTCTCACTGTGGTTGTTTTCCACCGATTGCGTGTGCCGCTTGCTTTCTACCTGTGCCTCGTGCTGCCTTTTTAAAGCCCTTCTTCTGACGTAAATTTGAATTCTTTTGCCGCAGGGCACATCCACCGTGCTCATTCAAAATCAGCACAAGCTGCCAGCTAATAGTGTTACTGCCATTCATTTGAGTCACATTTTGGCAAGAAGAAAACCATGTTTTGGGACGTATTTGATGGTCCAGCTTGGTCTTAAGGCAAAGCTAATGTTTTCCAGCAT
Organism: Leptoclinus maculatus; assembly: GCA_032191485.1. Lineage (NCBI taxonomy): Eukaryota > Metazoa > Chordata > Actinopteri > Perciformes > Stichaeidae > Leptoclinus > Leptoclinus maculatus. The sequence goes on along the minus strand of JAVDOI010000006.1, from coordinate 1,543,153 downwards.
CCCATAAGGTTCCACTCTATCCACTGTTTCTTTCCTTCACTCTGCACACACGTTCAACACGTATACACAGACGTGCTCACAGACAACAGATAAAGTGTTCCATGGTTTTGTTTTTTTTACTGCAGGATGTGTCCAGAACCGTCTGTCAGCTACTGCACGTATGGGTTGGGGAGAAAGAGTACCATAAGACCTTTGATTGATAGGACTCGGGATGTTTCACAGATATGTTTACACCACAGATTGTCCAATGACTTCTGCAAATAGTCCATGTGTTAAAAGTTGATCTTTCCGTGCAGTTGTATTTGTCGGTGTGGAAATGCCTCTAAAACAACAGCCCAACTACTCACTGAACTAACTTTCAATCCGGCACTATTCTGTTCCAGAAAGAGTATTATAAATGCATTTTGCGAAACCAGCTGAGGACCGAGAACCATGCTCAAGTCTACCTGTATGAGGTGGGTCAGACATTGGTTCCGGTTGAACTACGGTACAGTTTGTGTGCAGTTGAAACGCCATCTTGGTTTTTCACTCCCAAACCGGACAACGCTGTGTTAGTGACCTGTCAATCAACTTAGCCCCGCCCCTAAAGCATCCCCTGCTTTATGGTCTGTTTGACTCTAAATGGACCATAATTTACTAAATGAACATCATGCTGTGTTGAAGAAGACTTGAAACTAGAGATTGAGACCATAAACTCATGTTTACAATGTTTACTGAGGTAATAAATCAAGAGAGAAGTAGAGTCATTTTCTCATAGACTTCTATACAATCAGAGGAGTCGCCCCCTGGTGGACATTAGAGAGAATGCACGTTTAAGACACTTCAGCATTGACTTCAATTATCAGAACTGGAGGTTGTCGCCTGGTGGGAACGAGAGACTTCTGAACTCAGTTTGAAACTTAACTCTACTGAACCCTGATCCGAGTTATAATCAAGCATCAAGATGAGATGCTACATATTAGTAAAACAATCCATCGGTCCAGGTCTTCTGGATTCACAGCAGTCATACTAAACATTTCTGATCTCCCGTTAGTGAGTCATTAGATAAAAGCATCCAGCATAATGTCATGTGAGAATTAAAACATCTACAGTGCTGGAACAGAGGGGATGTTGGGATGCTTGCCTTGATATACTCGTGCTCCCTCTTGTTTTCAAAGTGACCTTTCCCCGCCTGCCGTGCAATGTGTGCTTCTCTGATGGTTGCCTGACGCCGTTTGAAGTCTCGCTGCTGCAGATTCTGCTGAGTGATTAGATGAGATGTTTGAAGAAGGGATATATGGGAGGGGCAGAGGAATACCCACATACCCACACTCCCCCTCTCTCTCACATGTGTGTTTACCGCCGTATACGCCCCCTTCTCTCTCTACGTTTTCTCCCTCTCGCTCGCTCCACTGAGCTGTTTGTGTGCGATCAAAGCGAGTTGGATAATAAACCCAAAAAAATCAGAACTCTCTGTGAAACATTTTCCCAAAGTCTTTGAAGAACATGAGGTACCTCGCAAACTGTAGCATCGACACTAGCCAGCTCAGAGCTAATTAAATGGTAGCGCTAACTAATTAAGCCGACTGAGCGGCAATGCAGCAAACACTGGCGAGCAGACAACAAAACAGAGTCACAGGAACTGTTCTGTCTATGCAGTGGTTCAACCAGCCTCCCATGAGTTACAACATTGCTTGAAGAAACACGTCTAATGTTCATATGTGGCGCAGTGTCACTTCTTTTCAACAAATTGCAAATGCTTTGGCACGTTCATGCAAATGATTATGTGCGATTGTTTGCCGTTGCCCACATTATCAACTGTCATGTTGATGAAAGTGTATTCTGGTTCTCTGTTGAATAGTCGTACCCCCCCAAATACATCTTGGCATTAGTTTATTGCATAAGTTGTTATATGCAAAATGGTCGTAAACCATTTCACTAATGAAGGGGAATGAAGCAATGATCAACCGCAGAACGACGCTGTAATTACCCATACAGGGGTGCACATACAGTGTTTCCTCAGGGGTGTTTCCCATGTTTCCATTTCTAAATCATTTTGTATTTTCTTTCCTTTGTGCTATGCACCATCGCAATCACTGGGCCTGTCAACAAATTACAGTACAAAGGCTGTAATTTACAATCAACCCCCCCCCCCACACACACACACACACACACTGTGTTCAGCAAAGACAACTAAACAATATTGCACGATCTTAGGTAGTAAATACGTAATTCAGAGCATTTCTTCTGCCTCCGCACAGCTCTCAACACGGAGACAGCTGAGCCGGCGGCTTGCAGCTAACGGTGCTAACAACAGCAACAGTGCTGACCGAGCCAATAGCCACCCGAAAACAATGTAAATGAAAGGAAATCTTTTATTAGTTGGAGTCTTACCATTAAAAATTGTCATTGAGAGACATTCGCAGCAAAGTGTCTTCGCAGAGACAAATAGCTCCATTCACTTCCATTGTTTCCATTCGGGGATCTGCTTTATCTTTACATAGATAACAGTTGTTTGCTGCTATATTAATGCTCTGAATATCAAATAGAAAACATTTAAGGCCCATCAAAATAAAGCTTCTCAAAGAGCAAAAGAAGCGCAAGAAAAATACTTTCTTAAAGGCAAACAGACACACATATACCGATAATATTCTCTTTATCCTGTAAAGCAAACAGGCACTACATGTCCTGTTATCGCCAAACACACATTCTCTTAATATCTTTCAAAGATGATGCACACATGACTGTGAAACACACACATACATGAACTCAACACATCCATCCAGTGCTATGGTGTCATATGGGAACAAACACCCAACTCCACACACACACACACACACACACACACACACACACACACACAGACACACACACACACACACACAGACACAGGTGGCGGCGTCGTGACCCCTCACCGCCGATGCAGAGGCTGAAGCGGCAGAGTTCGTCGCACAGGGTGTCCGGGCTCTCCAGCTCTCCCGGTCCTCCCCCCCGTCCTCCTCCCCCTTCTCTCCTCTTCTTCCTCGGCGACATCCTCTTCACCATCTTCATCACCCGCTCCACTTTGTCCATCTTGGACGACGGACGGCTGACCGAAGTTCAGGTGTCGATGTCTCTTTCTTCTTCCTCACTCTTTGGCTTCCTCTCTTGTCTCCCACTTCCTCTTCTTGTGCAACTCTTTTTTTGGGGGAATCTTGATAACTTTGGCCACTCTGCACTTACTTGCTACTCGTCTGCCTCTCTTCCCTTCAGCACAGTGGCTCTCTTGCTTTCACCAAAACCCCTCTTCTTCCTCCTCCCCCCCCCTTCTCTCTTCTTCCTCCTCCTCTGGTCTTCTTCTTCTCTCCCTTTGCAATGCAGCACTTAGTTGCTCGGTCCCGCAAACACCTCGTCCATTCTCTCTTTTTTTTGTTCCTCACCCTTCCTCGTTCCTCCCTCTTCCTCAGCTCACCGACAATCCGCCGAACGAAGCAACGGGAGAAGTGAGACGCTGAGGGAGAAGAGAGGAGAGGAGAGGGAGGAAGAGGCAGCACATCTACTTCTCCCCTCCTCTCTCTCTCTCTCTCTCTCTCTCTCTCTTTAGCGATGCACCCCCACCTCCATCGCCACACCCTCAAAACTCTCAGCTTCCAGAGGAAACGAGAGGAGAAAAAAAGAAAGCAATAATTTTTCAAAAGACTTAGCGTGGGTCTTTTTTTTTTGTCTCTCTGCAGTGCTGCGCTCCATTAACTCTCTCTCACGAGCACTTTGTTCATTCTGTCAGTTTCACACAGTTTGTCTGCTTCCACAACAGCAACCACAGCTAACTCTTTCAATCAATCCGTGTCTCCCTCCTTCCTTCCCACTCGACCTGTTCCCTTCCCCCTAACACAGTCCTTCTCTCTGTCCATCTTTTGCCCACCTCTCCCTCTTCTGTCCCTCCATCCCTATGCATGTTCTCATCTGCTCTTTAATCTCTATTTCGTGCCTCTACATAATAAGCTTGTCGTCTCTTCTGGAGATGAGGTGTCTCTCTCACACACACACACACACACACACACACACACACACACACACACACACACACACTGTTTAAACAGGTAGGCAGGATATAATACACATCGCACACTTCTGCTTAGCTCTCTCACACACACAAAATGTACCCTCTGTTATACACACTCAGCCTTTTCTGCTTGCTCAATCACACACACACACACACACACACACACACACACGCGCTGCAGAGCTGAGGGTGTGAACCCCAGGTAGCTATAATGAAAACGCAGGCGGGTGGGGGGGGGGGGGGGGGGTTTAGGACACGCTTTTTAATCACTGACCCGAGACGATCCATACAGACCGTATGATCCTGCAATGAAGTTTTCCCTCTTTGACACCTGACAGAATTGATTGCAGGGAGGAAATTAAAAGTGTCCCCGTGAAGATTATTGAGGTTCTTCTGAGCGTCTCGAGGCAGCTGCTTCTGAAGGAGCGGCGCTCTAGAGGACATCATCACTCGTGGGTTTATTTAATGTTAATCAAAGGGCGTCCAGCTAATGTTTATTCTGAAGTGGCATTTCATGTTGACACGAGGTTGCGAAAGAAGATAACCTTCATTTGGGGGTGATAATGTGCATTAATAAAACAAAAGTTATTGTATTTGGAGATTATAAAACCAGGGGAGGGTGGTGGGGATGTCTGTGCGGCTCCACTATTCGGACCTTTTTTTCCTTATAACCCCAAATACGAAGCCTCGTCTACGTGTTTACATTATAGCCTAACCCCAGAAATCATCTTAACACCCAGATCCCATGTTGGGAACCATTGAGGGGAATGAACCTCCAGAATGGAGGTAATAAATCAAGAGAGAAGTAGAGCCATCTTCTCATAGACTTCTATACAATCGGACGGAGGAGGAGTCTCCACCTGCTGGTTTCAGACACTTCCGCGTCGACTTCACTCGGGAGAACCGGAGGTTGGTGTCCGGGCATTTGTTTTTGTGAGATTAATTGACCCGTTTATTCGTCACACCGACCGAGTGGAAAGGCCTTTAGTTGTGTGAGGGTGAACATGTAGCACTGCATCCATTACATTTGGGTTTGATTAACCTTAAACAACAAACATTGGCGAATGTGAGGCATCCATTAGTTTGCGTATTCAGTCACTTCTGTATTGTTATAAAGATATTACTTAAAAACAACTTGAACATAAGTGTGTTTTTGGTTTGGTTTTAGTTTCCCAGTCAGCACGTGCTTGATGTCAATTTCTATAGACAAGCCGACCTCAACGATCCCTTGAGAAGAGTTTGAAAAGGAGGTCAGCTGCAGACTGGCAGACATCCGGAGCAGCGCTGGAGGACCGTCCTCAGCTCACAGTATCACAACTTTCAAAGTATTATAGACTCTGCAGGAGTCGGAGAGACAGAAATAGACTCAATTCAGCATTCGGCTTTGTCAGCGGATTCCAACACCTAAAACCAGTTGTTTCTTCCTGACTGCTGCAGAGCATTGAGAGGAAATGTAGCTTCACCACAGCAGAGGGATCCAGGCCGCTCAGAGGGCCGAACCAACACAATATCGACCCGACTCGTCAAATACCGAGGCTTGGTCAGTGATCCAAAGCTTCAAACTATGACCCCTCTAGAGTTACCTTTGGACCTGACAAGTTTCCGCTCAATACATGACATTTCAAAAATGTCGGCGTTTTATACTTACCCATATCTAATGGCTGATCAAACGCACATTTACAGTTCTGTAACGGGCAGAGAGGCTGACTTTCAACCTAAAATAAAGAGGACTCATCTATTCCTTTTGAGATTATTTTTCTCATTCATCTATTTTAGTGGATCCTTAGTGGAAGGAGAGAAACGTACAAAAAAAGCACCCACCCACCCACTGCTCACACACACACACACACACACACACACACACACACACATGAGCACAAACACACAGGTTCCACAAATGTGTCTTTCTTTCATTAATTCACTCACAGGGTTTTAAAGAGACGGTTTTCTGATGCCAGGAGGGTGTTGAAAGTTTCATAAGATACATACAGAGGGTGTGTACTCTACATGAACTGATTATGAAACAGTCTCACGAAGTGGGCGTGTGAATTAATCACAGCAATTCAACTTCAAATGACTTAAACCTTGCACACACACACACACACACACACACACAACCAGAGTGGGCTATAATGAATGACTCACCTGATCAAAGCCACACTATTAAAAGCTATTTATATTCGTAGGTATTATCCTCTTAAATGGTCCAGTGTGTGATTGGAACTAAAAAGTTGCATTCATGATCAATGCACTTAAGCTCAAGCTGATCCAGTGGAGACGTTAGTCGTCCAGTAACAGAGGACTGGTTGCACTGGGAAGCTCCCCAACTGAGAATGGGTAGAACTCTGACCATTCCAGTAAGAGACAGTAAGAGAAGACAAAGTGCAGTCGCCAGAAGAACCAAAAATACATTTCATCAATAGGTTTTATATTCGCCTCCTATCAAGCTATCAGAAGCAGACATCAGGCCGTTAACACACTTTCTTACATAATGTAACAAATGTAACACTAAAACAAGCATCAACTCATCATCTACTTTTGGTTCCACACAGGAGACTAACAGTCTGTGAGAGATCGTCAGGTGTGCCGTAGGAAAATGTCCAATTTCACTTAATCGGTCCAAAAAACTATTATTTAGTTGCTGCAAATACTTTGCCATTGTGGAGCGTCTGAGCTGCAATATAGTGTCTGACTAAGTAATAAATACTCTTCCATGTCAGTGGGTGGCAGTAGGTAGCGCAATAACAACGTGTTAATTTAAGACGGTAGAATTAAATGACGCGCGGGAGAGGTGGTGGTGGTGACGAGACGAACAGCGATGGAGAAATATTTGAAAAGGAAAAATGCAGATTCTGAACTGAGTCCTGGACAAGAAAACTAAAACCAGAAAAGATGAAAACAAACATGAAAACACACATTGTAAAAAAGTCGACTGTTTTTTTTTCATTTCATGTCCAAAGGAGTCAGTTTCTATACACAGACATGTTTATGGGACAGAAATCAGTCATTAATGTTTGTTTTTCCCACCATTTCCTCCTCCTGACTGTACCAATAGAGCGTTTATGATCATTCCAGTTCATGCCTCCCACACACACACACACACACACACACACACACACACACACACTTTACACTGATGCAGAGACGTGTGCTTTGATGCAGAGAACACCGCGATTGGAACACAGATGCTCATTAAACAACAGAAGTAAAGCAAAAGTTATTCTAAATTTGTCAAATTTAAAAAAAATCTATTTGTTAAAGATTACGCAAAACTCAAGAGATGATTATTGAAGGCTGCAGTCTTTAAACACACTTTTGACTCATCCTTCTGAAAGCCAGGTCACAAATTTAAGATAATAAAAGTTTTTTTTTTAATGTAGAAGATTGCTTTATGTGTTTGCAAACTTCTTTATGATGAAACGTTTTTTTTAAAAGGGCAGTCACAAGTGTATTGATTTTTGTGGAATTCAGCCGATGTCAATGGGGCACCTTCTGAATAACTTAGAATCACAACTTCTCATATCTCTGATTGCATATTCACTTTGCATTTGGTGGAACACCGAGGGAACCAGGCTCATCAAAACAGCCTTGTGTCATGTTGGCAAACCACAAGAAACAGGCTCATGACCCATTTTATTTGTGGGAGGGGGGGGGGTTCGACTTTGCTCTAAATTGACTCAAACTTTTCCATTCCTTGCTTCCTGGATGGTGGATTGACCGACTGGATGGTTTCACACAGTGACGGCTCATTTGGCCCGGTGAGAGCAATGCCAGTTACACTTCTGGCAGAGCACAGAGATACCCTGAAAGTCTTCCTCCAAGAACGGACTTAGAAAATAGTATACAACTTCAACCAAATATAGCAAACAATGTAATGTAATGTATCAACCAATCACGTTGTGCGGAACACACCGAGTTGCACCTTCATTCATGAAACAACACGGAGGCTCCGTGGTCCGACTGTATCACTCCTTTCAACCTTGACGAAGGCGGCGCAGACCAGATCCACACCTTCAGTGTTGACCTTTCACAATAAGAGCCCTAGGTATATAATATTCACAGGCAAAAGTTTACCTTTTTCTAATGTCGTTTATTTGTCACGTCCCCGGTGTGTAAAGGCCTTAACATTGGAGCAGATAGTAACTCCCCTCTACTGCCAACATGTGTAATCCCATGACAGCAGTTTACTCCAACTGAAGGGGTCACTTTGAGTCATGTGACATAGTTCTCCTCGGCTTGTAATTTGGTGCCGTGAACTCAAAAGCTCAAACCACATTTACTTCGTCCATGTAGCCAAGAGGGTCAGAATGATGTCATTTTTTGTCATTATGTCTGCAAAGATATCAGCGTGCAGCCCAAAAAGGATCATGCAGAGTTTGCACGTTACAACGTCTACATATGGAGACTCTCAAAGACAAAGACCAGAGTAAGTTCCACACTTCATTGATCTGAAAGATCAACATTCCTATTAAAACACCCACAGAAACCCACCTCTTTAATGCCGAGATTGATTTCATGTGTGGGAACTTTCCTTTGTTCTCTATGATCAATCACAGTTAGGGTGTTAAATCCCCAGGCGATCCCAGTCCACAATGAATTAAGGTTTCCTAAAAAAGGTTCTTTTACTTTGACAAACAGTCTTCTATAAATCAAAGTGCCAAAACTAATTTGAATTGTAACATTCTTTGTTACAAATTGTTTTTCTAAATCTCAAAAAGAAACAATTACATAAGGAGTAACAAAAGGCCTCCTTTTTTCCTCATAAGGCTTTATTGTTTCTAAATTATTGCCTCTTCACTTCCTTGTCCATCAATCTCTCCCACTCCTTTCCTCAGCTTTTGTTTTCCTGCCGCAGTCTCGGCCGACTTGTCACGCAACGATCTGACTCTTAACGAGTAGGTTTGCACTCTAAATGCTAAATTATAATGTAATGCAAACTACGGTGACGTGATGACAGGAGAGAGCGTGGTGCGAGACACCTCGGATAAAGTGAGCTTGACGTTTCCCGAGGACGATTTAGACGCGATGCAAAAAGGAAAATCTGCGGAACTAATTAATGTCAAACAACTCGGCCTACATACGGCGAACGTCTCGGCAGTGGCTTCGTGAACGTGACAGGTCGGCACACGTGTTTATACTGTTCGCATCCCATGTGGAACTATAAGTTAAGCGTCAACATTTAATCACATGAGTGGCAACTAAATCTAGCAACTTTTCTTTGTTGTCTGTATTAGCTAAGCTAACTAGAAGCTAATGTCATCGATATGTTCTGGAGCAGTTTAGCTCTTCTGTTAGCTCTCCAACGTTCAAAAAGGAGCTCATTAGTTCGAAGACATTGCTCAGTTGCTTCACACCAATTCTACATCGGAATACTAAAGGAAGAACATTGTGCAGAGACACTCGAGCGGTGCCTCGACACTTGGCTGTAAAAGAGCATTTTGTAGTGTTAATGAGTGAAGTCAGAAGTCTACCTCTGCACTGCATCACGAGACAAAATGAGACGATTAGTCACAGACACACATCCAGGCACACATGTTCCAGTATAGTTTACGAAGAGGAACAAGAGGCAGAAAGAGATGTGGTGGCGATAGGAAACAAGCTGGAAGGGGAACAAGTGAAGTGAGGAGGAAGAGAGCAAAGGGAGGGAAAGAACATGCAGGAGGAGGACAAATTATAGCTGTGAACTGCAGAGCAAACACTTTCTCTCCATCGGCCTCTCTTCATTCTTCTGTGTTGCATACAGACACACACACACACACACACACACACACACACACACGCATACACACACGCATACACACACGCATACACACACGCATACAGCAAACATTCCCTGAGAATGTTTCTGTAGATTTTCTGGCTCCCTCTCCCCGAGTGATGTAAAAGGGAATTCAGGAGAAACAAGCACACACACACACACACACACACACACACACACACACACACACACACACACACACACACACACACACACACTGTGAGCGTAAACAGAGGACGTAAAAACCAGGCCATGTTCCAGAAATTTCAGAGGTTCCTTCTCTCAGTTTGATGGAAAAAAAAACTCTGCCGACATAGGGGGGTGGGGGGGGGGTTTATGAAACAAAATAAAGTGGGAAGCCTAGAGGAGTGAAAGACGGAGACTGCAAAAAGAGAAAGAGTAAAGAGATGGCGAGAGCTAAAGATGCGTGGCAGTTGAAGATTAGCAGGTTGGGGAAAGACCTTTGATTGTGTTTTCCAGCAGGGTTTTGATACGACTGGCTAGACACCCGGCTGTATGGAAACCAAGCAGTGTGAAAAATGGACTGAAAAGCTGCTTTGAAGGCACCGTTCAGCCTGAGAGCTCGGTAACGCCGAAGGGAACTTGCTGATGTAGCCGATGTACCCAATGTTTTCTGAACAGCCTCTGCAACTTGGCTCCATCGGCATCAAGACATTTGAAACATGTCTTAACTTTTGGGGGAACAGCTGAACATTCAAATGCTACAAAGAGCACGACATTTTGAGGACAGTCTGAGTGCAATGATCGGAAATTGCGCATTTTAAGCTTTTTGCACGTCATTTTACGCCACGCCGTTAACGGGGAAACTTCAGCATGTTAGTCAAATAATACACATAAAACAAAAAAATGAAGTACCTGAACTCTACCATCCCAACCTCGTATCAAGAGTGTGGAGGTTGGATCGGTCAAACAAACTCCACAGGTGGAGTGGGAACCTCAATGTTGACACGAACAGCAGCCTCCTGGGTGAAAGGACTTTCACCCAGGAGGCTGCTTTATTACGTACTGTTTTATTACGTAACTTCTGTACGCCAGTTGATTAAAAAACCCATTTTAACTAAAACCCACAATCGTTTCCTAAACCTAACTAAAGTAAACCTACTATGAAGTTTATTTTGAAAAGAGACTGTACACATTGAACACGTTTTCTGTGAACACGGACATTTATTGAAAGGAGACTTCAAGGAGCGGGTGTCTTCAGGCTCTTCTGGATGTTTCATGACCTCAGGGTTAATAACATCTTTGTGCTGTTAATGCTAGTTTGTGTCTGTTTTTACACAGACACATACACTGATAAACACACGCCCGCAAGAAACATTCAAACACACACAACTTCTCCTTCAGGTCCACAATACCTGTGTTCAAACGCATGTCCAACCGTCTCCACTGAACATGCAGATATCTCTCGAGAACAGCCCGATGCCGTAACACAAATGTGCGCGCTAACTCTTGAACACACACGTGTGCGCCAGCCATACGTTGCCATGGGTAACAGGACTGTGTCAGTCGTGTACAGAGGAAATGAAATGGGTCATGAGAGGAGCAGAGCGGTGTGTGCAGCAGAGATAATGTTGAGCTGTCACACACTGCAGCACACACACACACACACACACACACCTACACACACAGGTTGAGTCATATAGTCCAGCGATGCAAATGCAGGGATTAAGTCTAATGAATAAGATGAAGTGTCAGAAATGCCATATGCCATGAATCAGCAGTGTGTGTGTGTGTGTGTGTGTGTGTGTGTGTGTGTGTGTGTGTGTGTGTGTGTGTGTGTGTGTGTGTGTGTGTGTGTGTGTGTCAAAACAGTTTTGAGAGTTGTTTTCTCCCCAATTTCGTTCAAATTTAACGTATCTGTTAAGTCCCCATCTACCGGTGAAAGTGTTGCAGTATTGATACATTATTGTAGTATTAAGTAGTGTCTGTGGCAACATTCACAGGAAATAAATACCATATATTAGTTATTCTCCATTGTATACACAAAAAATTGAATTATGCGCACGATTCTGAAAACCTGAAGCTCAACAAAAAAAACTTTATGTTGCTGGATAATTGTAGGAAAACACATAACAAATGAGAAATAACTTCCCTTTACACAACGGTACTTTTCTTTTTCCCCAGACTGGGATTTGAAATCTCTGTTTACCTGCAAAATGGACAAACAGACACAATGCAAAGACTTAGCTGCATCATTCACTCAGGGGCCATGAAAATACCTCCCTTTGTGTGTGTGTGTGTGTGTGTGTGTGTGTGTGTGTGTGTGTGTGTGTGTGCTGTGATAACGGTTGAATGCGGCCTGAGGAAACAGTGATATCTGCTAAACTTGCAGGAGGTGACAGGCTTTCTAATTAACTCCATGCTGGGTTGTTGTACAGGCTAATTCATTAACTAAATTACCTAAGGACTTTGAGTGTTTGTGTGTGCGTGCGGTGCACATGTGTGTGTGTGTGTGTGGAAGAAAAAAATGCGTACGTGTTAAGTCATTTTGTGTTATTTTGCAGTACTGCATTTGCATATGTGTGTGTGTGTGTGTGTGTGTGTGTGTGTGTGTGTGTGTGTGTGTGTGTGTATGTGTGTGTGTGTGTGTGTGTGTGTGACAAAAGACAGGAAAAGTGTGTGCGCATGAGAGTGTGTGCCACAGTTCTGGATATTGTCATTCTGTTGTGTTTTTTTACACTGTTGGTGTAATTGCATGCGTTGTAGGTTGTAATTTGTGCGTGTCACAGAGAGATAGGGCGGCTTGTTCGAACATCGCCGTCTCGTTCTTTGTTGAGCATGTTTGGGCTCTGAGGCCAGACAGCTGCACATCAGGAAGAAAGTGATTCAAGTTATTTTGGGCTCTTTTAGAGTCCCAATATTGGACTCTGTTTGGTTTCAAATATATATATATATATATATATATATATATACTCAATGGAACTCCTCAACAATGAGTGAAAGAAACACCTATAAAGAAACATCCAGATGCTTCTGAGAGCTTTCAAACGATGTCAAAGCCGAACTGTTTACATGTGTGCGAGTGTACGTTGGAGCATGCCTACTGTTGTTTGCAGCATTCATCACTGAATGTGGAGTCCATTAATCTCACAGCAAGAGAACATTAAATGTCCAGATGTTCTTGCCAGCCTCTGAGTTCTCTCCATAATGAATCTCTTGTTACTTTATGTCTTTAAAATGTGAATCTCTCTTTATGAAAACGATAACGTAAGTTTCACACGACAGCAACCACTCAGTTGTCGAGCACATTCACATCGTGGAGGAACACCATCACGATCACTAGATTATCGACTTATTGTACGATATGTGGACACGCCCTCAATCTCTTTAACATTATGGACTTATCGACCTTGCATTCTCAGCGAACGGCTAACGTTAGCTAGCTCTCCTCCTGACGATTTCAACACAGGTTTGTTGATCACAATGTAGCGTTATCCGTCCGATTGGCGATGACGAAGACGTTAACGTGATATCGGATCGGTGCATAGACTTGCGTACTCGTGCCAAAACCAGCACTACGTTACAGCAACACAAATATTTCCAGTGTAACTAATATAATGAACAAAGGATACTAATGGAACGCTTCAGTTCTATTTAGTTTTGCCAGGAAACAGGGCTCCACATTATGAAGACCTGAATGGAATGCAGCCATTTATTTGATCTTTATCTGTGTTGAACATTCAAAAAGGCCTATCACCCCATCATCCTTAAATGGATACATGGCCGCTGTATTTTGGTCCACAATTAATATTTCTTTGGGGATTCCTCCCAAGAAGCACCAGTTTTAGAGGATAAAGCGCCGTCTCCCGTCCTCCGCGGCACAGAAAACATTTACACTTTGTGACACTTTAATTGCTACTTACACTTCTCTGCAGTCAGTTCTCTGGTGGATAGTAGAAATACAGATACTTTGGGTTTTATTTAATGACACTTCTGTCAGCATCTGACTCCACAGGCCTCGCCTCTGACAGATTTCACAATTTTTTAACGATGAATGCCTAAAAAAAAAATATCTTAACAGGTGAAAACATGAGACAGGTGCAAATCATCACAGTGCCAGGACCAGTCTATTCGTTAATTATACGATTTCCTTGTTCCAGAAACCTGCCAGATTACATGTTGAACTCAGACCAATCACAGCATGCACGATGTGCAGAAGTGATCGGGGCTTTACACGCCATGAAATGAAGATTTAGGATGCTAGGTTTCATTTCTAACACCACGTGTCTGTAGAATTAGGCCATTTTCAGGCTGATATCATGTAGTCTGATCCCATTATTGGACTTCTTGGAGTATCTTGGTAGTTCATTGCTTTGACTATTTGATGGCCATTTCCGTCCAGCTGTTTCTTCATCTCTATGATTATATTGTCTGTATTTGTCTTTTCCTCCCACAGTTTCCGCGTCACTCTCCCTCATTCTCTCTCTCTCTCTCTCTCTCTGTGCTTCCAACGGCTCTGAGGAAACTCCAGCTGGCTCCGAGATCGACTCGCCCTCCTGTGGCGAATCCCCTTTAATAAGCAGCGCTCTGTCCCGTGGCGACGGTGTTCACACACCGGGGTCTTGGCTCGACCTCACCTCCCTCGGGGTATCCACCACTCCTATGCACACACAAATACTCGCTCTACCACCTCTCCGGTCGCCCTCGTCGCTCTCTATTTGTCAGTCTGCGCCGCCATGATTAAGCCAAACTACAGCGCTGCTGCTTCGCTTGGCTTCGACCGGGCCTCCTGCCGCGTGGTGATTACTTTGGTCCACGTGAGACTGAATCCAGAATTCCCGCTGGTCCTGGAATGTTTTGGAACATCATCCAATTTATAGAGGTGAAATCCCGAAAGAGACAGAAAGCTTCTCAATTCAACTCAAGAATTTAGTTTTTAAGTTTTTCACAGCGAGAAGTGGAAACCAGACTGTTTACCCCCGTAGAGCTTCTCTGAGCAGAGAAAACAAATTAGCAAACCAGACAGGACAGGAATAACATTTTTGGGTCAGGGAAGCTCCACTTAACCAAAAAGATGCCCTGGCTTGGGCTCTCACATCAGAACTCACAGTGGGAACGCTGAGATGTGACTTCAGATATTAGACCAGCAGGGACCAGCCATACCACACCGGGCCTGACTCATGGCTTGTTAGTTCATACATGGGAAGAGTAATGGGCAGTGTGCTGGTGCTGGCTTTGTCCACAGGGAACGCCAAAATCAACACAAAATAAAAATAACGGCATACTCGTGTTCTGGAAATGGGAAAGAAGTCTATCGCCTAATTTTAGCTGGTTTGTTTAAAAAAATCGATTAACGCTTCCAAAGAGTACGTTTGTTAGTCAGTTAGGAGGATATCTCGTTAAAATGTGTTTTTTTTTGTGCCAAAACACAAAATTTCCAAAGGAGCACTGCATTTATTGAGTTATTACCGTACTACTGAAAAGTTAATAAACTCGCAAGAGACAGAAAGATTAATGGTCAGAA
The DNA here is from genome assembly GCA_032191485.1 of Leptoclinus maculatus. NCBI lineage: Eukaryota > Metazoa > Chordata > Actinopteri > Perciformes > Stichaeidae > Leptoclinus > Leptoclinus maculatus. The sequence goes on along the minus strand of JAVDOI010000006.1, from coordinate 1,527,889 downwards.
TCGATGCAGCAGAGGCCAAGATATCAAACTCCCAAAACCTCAGTTCCACATCAGCGTCTCTCATCCGTCCCTCCGTTACCCTCGCCTCTCCAATGCCCGCTTGACATCCTGTATTCAACTGTTGTCCTATTAATCTATGGCTCTGCTCTATGCATATGAATAATGTATGTAAATATGGTAAACTGGAAAGAAACACTCACCTTTATCACTCTCCTGAACGATGTCGTTCATCACTTTGAGTTTAGCAGAACATTAATGCTGGGGAAGCAAATTAACACCAGCCACCTGCCAAACACTGTCATTATAATGAGAAATTGATGTTTGTATTATAATATGAATATGTGGTTTGGATTCAAATTTGAGTGAATTTTTCTCTTGTTCTTCTCTTTTTATTGCTGTCTTACTGTTTAGGACTTTAGCAGGCCATCTGCCGTCTGTTTGAATTCTTAAAACACACTTGGTCGGTTACTTTTCTCTTTATTTGAGAAACAAATGTGCTGTGAAGTGACGCACCAACCCGTCCTCATTCCCAACTTCACGTCCAGTAGCGCCGCTCGGTCAGCGGCCCAATGTAAACCCATCTAGTAACGGGTAACGAGCAAGAAGGACCACATGAGGAAGAGGTCGGGGAGCACGGACAAGTCGAGCAAACACAGGACTTTCACCCAGGAAACCGCTTTTCATGTCATGAGTTTAAGACTGAGAATGTGTCTCTCAGGCTGGTTTCATCCAGCATTCGTAGCTACACCGACGCAAAAACTAATGCACTGTAATTTGTAGATACTCCACGAAATATGTTACCCATGTAATCAAGTAAAGAGATCCCAAAAAGCCCACACAGAGTGGGTGGGAGTGGAGGTGGATGGGTCCAACAAACAGCGAACTTTAGGCCAGGAGGCCGATGTTTGTTCCCCGTGTGAAACGAGTCAACGTTGATTTATTTGTCACGTAACTTTGTGTGCTTCAGTGACGACACTTCCCGAGGTTATTTTACCCTAAACGTCGATCTCTTCCTAAACCTAACTAAGTATTTTCCTGTGAAGACGAACGTTTATTTTGAAAAGTCTGCATGTCACAAACTCACGAAAGACTGAAATGTTGCATAATGATGCGTTGGAGTACTTACCCAAACATGACCAGTTGTAGATCAGTTACTGTGTTAAACTTCATGAAGAAAACGGTTGTTTTTCTCACATCCCTCCACTGTGAAGACTTTTAACAATAACAGAAGAATCTCGATGAATTGAAGTCAATGGGGGCTGCGTTTAAGGTCCCATTGACGCCAATTCATCTAGATGTATTTTTCAAGAATTTAAGGGAACACACGGTGAGTAACTGATAAAGAAATGGTCATTTTGTGGATGAAGTATTCCTTTTTCATATTGATACAAATTGTGGCTATAAATAGTCTGAGCTAAGGTTGAATAATAGATATTGCCTTGCAGAGCCTTGCAGAGCCTTGCAGAGCCTTGCAGAGCTACTTGGAACACACTAGTGCTGAGATGATACTGATCTTTATTTCTCACCGATGGGACAGCACACCCCAGTGGTTATTCAGTTTACAAACAGTTCAATCTTGTGTTTTCATTCTATTTTCAAATCCCACAGTGTGAGAGAGGTGAGGTTTACTTTGGACTCGTGGTGGTTGACCTCCTCATCTAACGGGCTCAGAGCGGTCGGTTCTTCTGTAATCATACCTGAAACGTTAAAGTCTGACCTGCTGACAACAACGGGCCAACAATAAATATTTATGTTTATGTGGACGTTTATGGAGTTAGCGGTTGCTTATATCATGCGGAGTAAGACAACAGGAAACTGTAGCTGCTTCACAATAAAAGCTCGCGGCTTGTTAAAGGTTGAAATCCTGTAACCGCTGCAGGGAATTTGGTGTTTTTTGTTGAAGGAATAGTTTGATATTTTGGGAAATAAGTTTATTTTGTCAACAATACAATGACAAACAATTGTCAAGACGTTTCGGTAATAGTGTAATTAAAATATGAAGGATGTATTGTTAGAGGAAAACACAAGGGAGGAGACAGAGACGGACAAGAAGACGACAAGTGTGTGTGTGTGTGTGTGTGTGTGTGTGTGTGTGTGTGTGTGTGTGTGTGTGTGTGTGTGTGTGTGTGTGTGTGTGTGTTTCTGTCTGGGAAAAGGTGGAACAGGTCGTCACTTCATTGGGGTGCTTGAGGTGTAAGACTCGTTTATCTTAGAATAAACAGCTTGATGAATCGGTAGAATGTGTTCACATCACGTATAATAAATAGGAGTAATAAGACATGAGTAGGACAACGCTTCTTTCTCTCTGCTCCCCTCTTTCATTCTCATTTCCTTTTCCTCTCTTACCTTCCTTCCTCACCTCCTCCCTCCTTTCTATCCTTCATCTATCCCCCCCTTTTCTCTTCTCTTCCTTCCTCACCCCTCCTCTGCTTTCGCTTCCCTATCCGTGACTTCCTGCCTCCCCAGCCTCTCTCCTTCTCCTTCTCCTTCTCCTGTGTCCCCAGCTTCACTTCCCCCCCCCCCCCCCCCCCCCGGTCACATATGGTGTGAAGGTGGTGCCCTCTTGTGGTGATGTAAACGCGCTCCTCTTATTAACACCATCACCACTGATATTACTACAGTAACGACTGTATGCAGACCTTCCTTCTCTTCTTCTCTCCGGGGGAAATACACAAACAGACTAAAGATCTTCTTTCTTCATTTATTTAACACATAAAACGTCTTTTTCAAATAAGCCGCCATTCATAACGGGACCATCTGCTCTTACAATCAGTGTTCATTTATGGCATTATGTATATATATATATATATATATATATATATATATATATATAATGACACATAGACGAAGTAAGAGAGGAAGAGGGGGGCAGAAATAAAGAAAGATTTGTCCTACTTAAGTCAGATTACTCCCATTTAGTGATGTGAACATATCCTACCGATTCATCATGCTGTCCTCTCAGACCTAAAGAGTGCAACTTATTCTAAGAAAAACCCTTAAAAAAGTCTTCAAACAGCCCCATGAAGCCACAGAGAACACAAACACAACGTTGTCTCCCTTGAGTCCACTTTTCCCCTAAAGAGCATCCGTCATATTTTCATTACACTATTCTCAAAATAACATACATACATATATATGTATACATACATACATATATATGTATGTATATATATGTATGTATGTTATTTTGACTCCATACAAAGAGCCTGCATGGCTTCCCTGGGGTTTGATGAAGAGCCTGGCAACCACTGCCTCACTCCACCTGAGACCAAAACACACAGCTGTTTACAGCAGCTTTCACTAATGGACCAGAGCTACTTAAAACACACACACACACACACACACACACACACACACACACACACACAGTTGCCATGAATACGGACACAAAATTGCGTGAAACAACAGAGAGACATTAGATTACACACATTAAAAGAGAGATACACGGACGCGGCATGGTCCTGAGATGATTGCTCACACACAAAACAAGTGTGTGTGTGTGTGTGTGTGTGTGTGTGTGTGTGTGTGTGTGTGTGTGTGTGTGTGTGTGTGTGTGTGTGTGTGTGTGTGTGTGTGTACTTAAACAACCATCAGAGATATTCGTGCCTTGTCGCATCTGGTTTTGTTATTTGATCTCAAATGACTATATCATCAGAGCAAAAAAAAAAAAAAAAAGCTGGAGCAAATCAGAAGAGGGAGGAGGAGGATGTGAAGGGTGAATTCATGGCATGTCTGGTGGACCTTGGCTGATACTCGGTGAAATCAACAGACTGAAAAACTGTCCAGCAGTAGCCATTTGGCTGATACTGAGGCTCAAATTCTGCTTCTCCAAACAGGCTTTGGACAGAAGTCACGTTGCAGCCTCGTCTCACTCTCAATGGGCGTCAACTGGCAACGCTCGCTTCAGCGCAGCTCGGTTTTTGCTACCGACGCATAAGGCGTCTTTACCGTCCGTCACCCTTTACCGTCCGTCACCCTGTACCGTCCGTCACCCTTTACCGGGCTTTCGATTGACTCCAATGTAAAGCCTCCCGTCCCTCCAGCAGGTCCAGCAATACGTCCTGGGTCTCCAGCAGCGTGGTGTCGGTGTCGGCTCCCAGAGAGGAGCAGCTCTGCTCCTGGAGGAGGAGGAGGAGGAGGAGGAGGAGGAGACACTGCTGCTGCTGCTGCCGGGAGCTGAGCTCTCCTCCTCCCTCCGGAGCTCCAACTGCAGGTCCAAGGCTGCAGGTGAAGCCGGATCTGGGTCTGTCCACGGTGGACCGGTCTCTGCTGGAGGATCTGGGTCTGTCCACGGTGGACCGGTCTCTGCTGGAGGATCAGGGTCCGTCCACGGTGGACCGGTCTCTGCTGGAGGATCTGGGTCCGTCCACGGTGGACCGGTCTCTGCTGGAGGATCTGGGTCCGTCCACGGTGGACCGGTCTCTGCTGGAGGATCTGGGTCCGTCCAAGGTGGACTGGTCCCTGCTGGAGGATCTGGGTCTGTCCACGGTGGACCGGTCTCTGCTGGAGGATCTGGGTCTGTCCACGGTGGACCGGTCTCTGCTGGAGGATCTGGGTCTGTCCACGGTGGACCGGTTTGTAACGAATGCTTTAAAAGCAGAGATCAAAATGCCAGATAACCCCACCAGCCCGACAGCCAGATTGGTGATGGTTAGTCTGTACAGTATCTGAACAATGACCTCGTGCAAGCGGCATCAGAGACATATTGACGGGATACACAGACGTGAGCTGATGGGCATCGGTTCAGTCTGCTTCCTCTTCCTGCTCTAGCTAAAAGCAGCCGCAATACACATGTACAACATAATGCATACCGCTAAAACAATGGGCCGTTCTTATCTGAATTTATTCCCATTATACCCCGAGGATGGCGTTTAACTGGTTCGCTCTTGTACACACACACACACACACACACACACACACACACACACGTGTACACACCTCATTAACCCGAGGAGAAGCTCTTAATGCACAGGAAGCTTTCCACTCCATTAGCCAGTGTCATTACTGCAGGTGCTGGGATTGTAGATGTGGATATGTGTGTGTGTGTGTGTGTGTGTGCTTCTCAGTGAGATAGCGGAAACAGGTATGACCATTGAAATAAGTAATATCAATATCTGAGTCTAATTGGCAGACAGCGATCATGAAGCGGTGTCTTTGCACATGGAAGCTCAGTTTTGCCTCCATCGTCGTCTATTTTCTGAATAAAACATGAGCAGGAGTGTTCGGGGATCTGGTCTGGCTCTACCCAGATCTGGTCTGGCTCTACTCAGATCTATTACTCTTCCCAACTGATTAAATGCAATATTTAAAGAAGCAGCTGAATGCATCCTATAATACCGATATGTTTTAGTTATGCAGTGGCATACGTCTCTGCCAGCTGTGTTTATTCCACTTTTATTTTTACTTGTGTGACTGAATGTGTCAAACCTCAGCGATTCAGACATTTCACGGCCAGTAATGATGACAGGAGAGAAATAAAACTGTGCATTAAACACTAATATTTAGTAATGGTGGTGTTAGGTTGAGGTGGCAATGACAGCAGTGAATCATGGCAAACATCTGTTGTCTTTGTTTCTGTATCTCTCTGTGTGTCTTTCATTGTATCTCTGTGTGTGTGTGTCTATCTCTCACACACACACACACACACACACACACACACACACATATAGACCCATAAATAGAAATGGAAACATGTCACACACGCTCCAGCTATCACGGTTTTCAATTTTGGCAGAAACTGTTGACAAAACCAATAAGTTATTTTCTCTCACTCTCTCCACCCTTCGCTCCTCTTCATTTCCTCACATCTCTCCACATCCCACCTCTGGTACACACACACACACACACACACACACACACACACAGTTTCATTCACAAAAGCAGCCCGTGTGCTCCATCGGAGGCTGAAGGAGAGTCCAGGCCCTCAGTGACTGACGGAGCCCGGAGACTCTCGAAGCGAGCTGCAGCCAGCAGAAACACACCGCTGGGACTGTCGTCTGGACGCTCGACAGCAGTGAACCGACCAAGTCATTAGACTGAAGATTAGAACCAGCAATGTTCAGCAAATTGCATGTTATTGTACAGGCTGTTCTCATAAAGTGTCCGTAGCTATATTCTATTTAGTCGTATTATTATTAAACCTTGAGAACACATAGTGACGGGTAGAAAAAGCAGCAGATCGAGCTGTGAATAGTCCAAAAAATAGGCCATAAAAAGTTCAGGAGAACCAAAAAATAAGAATATGAAATGATGGATGGAACAACGGAAAGTTCAGCTTTTTCAATTCCAGAAATCCTTTTCCAGGGAGTTTGCCTGAGACGGAGCAGAGGGCATGAAAGCTCCACTGCCTAATTCGCTTTGGGCCCCGGGGACAGGAGCAGTAAAAACAATTCCTCAGACCATGGAAAGCAATTTCCTCAATACTTTCCTCAAAAATAAAAGCACAGAATAATATGTAGCACACATCAAAATTACTATTTTATCCTTATACTTTCTGCTCCTATTTTATTTCTACGCTCAGAACAAACGAGAGGCTCGTGCAACAAACAAACAAACATAGTGAGCAGTGCCTGCAGCAGTTTGAGCCGGAAAAAAACCTAATGAAAGTGTAAAATGTATCAGATTAAGTTATCGACTTAATCAAATTAAATAACGTTCATCAACTATTGATATTCTTAAGGAAGTGAACGTATGTGACCTGGTGTGTGAACGGTCACTAGTGCAACATACTGCGACATGAAATGTGTTTCTGGTTTTTCCTGCCAAGGTAATAAAAGTCAACGTTGAGCCCCGAGCCTCTTCACTAAGAACTAAACCCCAGAGGAAGCGAGCGCCAACAGCAGCGCTCCGCCGTATCCGTTGATTGACAGCGTGGCCCGCCCGCCTCTCCACACTTTGTTTCATACCTGATGGAGCACAGACAGCCGCCGTCGATCAAACCCTGTGAGGAAATGTAAATATGAATCAGCCACCGAGGCCACCCCTCAACCGTGGAATCCATTACAGACCGACGGAGTTCATCAAACTTTGCATACTTTCGGTTGACACGGCGCTGCTGCGACTCGGGGAAACGTGCGGACACGGGCGGCTGCTTGTCGAGAGTTTGTTTAAGTCTGTCAGAGGGTGTTAAGTTTGTCAAGTGCGTTGAATTTTGCTGGTGAGTCTATCTGGTAAGAAGAAAGGTAATGATGGAATAAGTGTAACGCAGAAGGGAAGAAGACTGTTTTGTTGATTACACCCAGCGTTTGTACGCCATACGACGCCATCACCGTGCTTCCTGGGGGAAGCGACCAGGTGCTGTGGGACTCAAACATCGAGGGCAATGAGGGAGGAAGTAAGTCAAGTCTGCCATCGATACTCTTTAGTATCGATTGTAATAATAGTATTGAAGGTTCAAATGTAAATAAAGGGGGGGGGGGGAGTATTCAATGTAGACATCGAGCTCTTGCTGTTCCTCTGCTGTTGGATGAGGAGGAGGGGGAAATTACATCGAATCATAATAATTAACTATCGCTAATATCAATGTCCGTTCCAACCACATCTACCGGCATTAAAACAGGAAGTCAGTGGTAAAGTAGTAAAGCCCGCCTCTTGCTTAATCTGATTGGCTGCGTCGGTCAGTTGGGACATTGACGAGCGATGCGACTCTCCGCCTGCCAGGAGCGCCGTACCGGAGAACAACATTGGTTTTGCGGGCAACACGTCTCGGTGTGATCGGCCCCTGAGGAACAAGATGGAGGAGCTGCACCTGAACACAAGGGTTTTGCAATAAATACAGAGGGTCATGCCTCATGATCTACTCAGAGACCTGGCTTTGGGGAGATTTTCCAGATTCATTGGTTCAGCGTTGTATTCATCTCGCCGAGAGAGAACGCATCCAAGATCCATCATCAATTACAAACTGATATCAGTACTTGGGGACTTCAATCGTTGTAAGATTGACTACGCTCGTCCAGGGCTCCAGCAATACGTCAATAATAACATATGGGAAATGAAAGCTGTGTTCAGTTTGCCTAGTGGACTGTACAGGTTAATCAGCCGTGATGAGTAAGATTCCAAACCATTGGAGCAAAAATGATCAGTTCAAAGGGAACTGTGTAGGGAAGAACTGAACAACTGCTCTTCACTTCAGATACTAGACAAATGCTGTAGCAGCATGAATGATGCATGCTGCCTGCTGCTAAGCTCAGACCCCCCCCCCCCCCCCCCTCTCAAATTTGGATCATAACACTATCTGGCTAATTCCCACTTTCAGGTCCGACTTGCTAAGAAGCAAACCTTCCTCAAAGACTGTCGGTGTCTGGCAGGATGAGAAGAAGGAGGAGCTAAGTTGTTGCTTCAGGGCCACAGATTGGGATGTTTTCCAACGAGAGAATAATTGAGAGTATTGCGGAGGCGATCACAGGGTACATTCAGTTTTGTGTGTAGCGCCAAAAAAGACCATTAGGATATACCCAAACAACAAAGACCGCATCGCGCCTGAGATCAAAGATTGCATTAGACGACAAAAAAAACAAGCCTAATGGAACAGAGATATAATGAAACTGAGAGCAGTTCAAAGAGAACTAAAGGGGGGAACTAAGGGAAGCGTGAGAACGACACACAATCCAAGCGTCAGAGAAGTATTTTCAACTAAGAACCCAGAAAAAAAATGTGGTCAAGGTTTTTAAAAAGTTGCACACTAGGAGGGTCATTTGCTGATGAGTTGACCCGCAGCCTGCAGCCCTCTATTCCAGCCTTCAGATGATACATATACCTTCATATAATATGGAAAAAAAGCTTTCATCATTCCTGTTTCAAAGAAAAGGTTTGCCCATAGAGAAATAATGATATTAGACCAGGAGCCTAGAGAATCGCTGAATGAGGGGGGACCACGAGGCTTTCTGCCCCTCCACTTTCAGGCGTTACGACAGTAAAGTGTTCATGTTTAAACCAGGTATGAGGTCATATGGCGGCTAACCGCGTTGGACATTCATCCAATCACAATCAACCATTTTGTATCATCTAATTATACATGCGCATTATCAAGTGCTCTCGTAGTGAAATCATGAATAAAGATAGAGTAGATATTCATGAAAATATCAAGAAAATGTGTGCAGGTCATGAGATAAAAGACTATTTATGAAGATGAATGTTAACAGTATGCCCCCTTCCTTTTAAATTGTTACAGAAATGTCTATAACGAAGAAAAAAACGGTGTGCTTGGCCATTAATAGCAGCTCATTAAGTCAGCCTATCAGATTCCCAATAAACAGATGAAAAACATTACTACAGCACAGTGAGAGCAGCGGCAGCTTATCAGACAGGTGACACGTTTGTTATAAGTACGCTTTGCTCTGCCGAGTCCATTATGGCTTACAGCTCACAGAGGTACACTCAGCAAAAAATTAAAGCTGTTCCAAAAACACAAGGGGATCAACAACAGCATCTGTGTTGAGTGTACTTTAAGGATCTCACAGCTCTTAAGACAACCTGGATGTGACACAAACTAATTAAAATTCCTGCCAAATTAATGGAGCGACGTAAGCTTCATGTGATTTTGTCTTTTGTTTGATAATGTGAAACACATTTCGGGATGACTTCAGGATCTAATTCAGCCTGAATATCTATCCTGAAAGATAGATTCATGTTACATTGTGTATTATATGAGATAGCAGATATTGATGGGGGGGGGGGGGGGTAACCAGTTATAATAACCATCATTGATAAATGGTGAATTGATAGTTAATTAAACTTTAATTGTACTAGTGAAAAACAATGAAATACATTACAAACAAATTATCTAAACAAATTGTATCCAACAGTCACAACTTTATAATTGCCATCCAAATAATGTTTATGGACGGTTTACAAACCCATTATTAACAACAAAATGTAACAATTAGTGGATCTTAATCTCATCCAGATTTCTTCGCCAGTCGCCTGTTTTTTACAGCCGTTTCTTTTCTGTCGCAGGTTTATATTGATGTTGGTCGCTGGCGGCCAGATGAGGTCACTAATCCTAATCCCACCTAAAGCTTTGAGTTTTGGATTGTTTCTCCAGTCAGTGAAAATAGTCGTCACTGAAATGTTATATATTTCTACTCCCCCAAATACCCTTGTTGGAAGACAAGTAAGGGGACACACGGCGGTCCAAGTTCACCACACAGCTGCCTGTTTAAAAGTTAAAAGTTAACATGAGACCACTTCTCAACTTTTGAACCGTCAGCAGGATTGTAACGAGTGAGCGGGAGAGATAGGGGAGAAAGATACAGACAGATCTGGGGGAGTAATAGAGTGAGAGGGGGGGCTTAGGGGGAGAGATAAAGAAAGAGTAGGAGTCAGCTTGACAGAACAAGAGGACGAGAGGGAGAGGAAGAAAGAGGAAGAGTGTAGCATCAAAATCAATTCATAGATGAGGCTCTATTTCGGATGCAGTCTAAATCACTGTTTCTGCACACACACACACACACACACACACACACACACACACACACACACACACACACACACACACACAGAGGGATTTTAATTACATCCTGCTACGTGAAGAAGCTCTCAGTCACTGAACCATTTACCAAACCCACCAACAGTACAAAGCACCAGGGACCAATATGCATAATGTGTGTTAGCACATATCGGGCCACTGGGTATAAAATGGAGGACGGATCAGTGTGCGCGTGCATGTGTGAGTGTGTGTTTAACCTGTCTTGTGGGGACATAAATCTCTTTACACAGTCACATTGTGGGGCCTCGCTTTCCTAATGGGGACAAAATTCACGTCCCCATGAAAATCTGGTTCAATGTTAGGCTAAGGTTAGGTTTAGATTAAGGTTAGGATTAAGCCGGTAGCGGTTACAGTTAGGGTTTGGGTAAGTCTCCAAGAACTTGATGTTAGTATTGTGAAGAGTTGATATTGACACGTGTTGCTGGAATTTCGTAGGAAAACTTTTTTTTGTAAGACATCACAGGAAAAGTGCTTGAGGTTAGAATAAAGTAGGTATACCTGTAAAGGGGAGACTAGATTTTCATTCTGATATCTTGAGCTAAAATGTTAAATTCAGCCTCCGAAAGACAGTAAAGTCAGCCGAGGACGCCGGCGTCCGCAAGGACGTTGTTTTGCAGCTTTAGTTAATTTCACACAATCTGCATCCGAAGATTAATGTCAACACTTCACATCAAAGGTCATCGCTGACATTGGAAACTTTCATAGCTGTTCTGGAGCTTTTGACTGTATCGCATGACCTGCATCAGCTGACGGGGATCAGAGAAGAAAAATGGAGATTCTACGATGTGACAAGAACCGGGTAAACTCCATCTGCTAACGAAGATCATGTGATACGATCGAAAGCTCCAGAACAGCTGGTAAAAGGACCTTTTTTTCTTAATTGCTGTTTCCAATTATTTCTTTAATAATAACAAAAAACTGTATCAGCAACAATTGATAATCGGTGAAGTCATCTATTGGGGGAAAAAAACAAAAAAACAGGTATTGCTTTTTGCTCGACTTTCATTATTCACTTTCTGCCAATCGATTAATTTACTAATAACTCCAGCACTAATCAATGTTGGACACAATCGTTAGTGGAGGCATCACTAGTGTGTGTGTGTGTGTGTGTGTGTGTGTGTGTGTGTGTGTGTGTGTGTGTGTGTGTGTGTGTCGGTTGCATTCCCACCAGCTCGGCCCTGAGGCAGATTGAGTCGGAGCCCCTTAAAGATTCCCCCGAGACAAACAGACAAACAGCTACAGGCTGCTGCTCCGGGGAGCTCGATGAGGCGCTGCTGTCTGTCTGTCTGCTGGTGTTTCTCTATTCTCTCCCTGTGATGTACAGTGTAGCCCCGGGCTCTGACAGACAACTATTTGAAGTATTTACCAGGCCAGGTTAAACGAGGGCAGCGTGCGGTGCCTTCAGCCGTTTCCTGCTTTCTTACGTGTTTCTTCTCTCTTTCCTCTGGTTCACAACCTGCAGCAATTACCGTCATCTTTCTCTCCCTCCTTTCCTCCTTACCATTCTTATGTTTTCCCCTTTCTCTGAACATACATGCTGAGGCTATTTTCATTTCTCTTCTTCTCTTGCCCTTCATCTCTCCCCCTGTATTTATTCTCTCTTTACAGTTCCTCCCTTAAAACCTCCTCCCTTCCTTATTTCCTCTCCCCTTTACATATTGATTTTTCTTCCACCATCCTCCCTCTTTCCTCTCCTGCATCTCCTTTTTTTTACCCTCTCTTAACCTTCATCTTCCTCCTCCCCTTCTCATCTTTTATCATATTTTTATGGTTCTCATTTAGCTTTTCTCCACTACGTCTTCTTCATCCCTCCCAGCATTACCATACAACCTCAAGCTAATTTTAGCCTTACCATTCCTCCTACCTTTGTTGGTTCTGTTTTATACACCCTCTGTGAATAGCCCCAGGGGTCAGCAAGGATTCGGGTTTATCTACTTTTTTTTATATTAATTTTTCCATCTTTTTCCCTCGTTTCTTCCTTCCCTTTCTCAATTTCTATCTAAAACATACTGTAGCCTGGGGCCGTCTGTATCAGCGATAGTAACAGGCTGCAAAAAGCTCTTTAATAATGCAACAGACACATGCTGCAACAAGCTTGCAGTCTGACTGACTGACTGACTGTGTCATATGTGCTGACCTTCAACTTTTAGGATAATTTCCACTTCCATTCCATGAATTATTCTCCATTATACTGGCTGGTTGATGGACTAGCTGACTGGTTCAGACAGGGAAACAACTGTTGCTGCCCATGATAGGTCAAACAGTTGACGTCTGGTGAATACTGCAAATCTTGGCACTGTAACACTTCATGCAGCGGTGTTTGGCTGCAGACAACAGCAACAGTAATCGTATTGTCCTGTTATCTTCTGCATAGACAATGTTAAGTTAAACAATGTTAGGTTAAATAATGTTAAGTTAAACAATGTTAGGTTAAATAATGTTAAGTTAGACAATGTTAAGTTAAACAATGTTAGGTTAAACAATGTTAAGTGAAACAATGTTAGGTTAAATAATGTTAAGTTAAACAATGTTAGGTGAAACAATGTTAAGTTGAACAATGTTAGGTTAAATAATGTTAAGTTAAATAATGTTAAGTTAAACAATGTTAAGTTAAATAATGTTAAGTTAAACAATGTTAAGTTAAACAATGTTAGGTTAAATAATGTTAAGTTAAACAATGTTAGGTTAAATAATGTTAAGTTAGACAATGTTAAGTTAAACAATGTTAGGTTAAACAATGTTAAGTGAAACAATGTTAGGTTAAATAATGTTAAGTTAAACAATGTTAGGTGAAACAATGTTAAGTTGAACAATGTTAGGTTAAATAATGTTAAGTTAAACAATGTTAAGTTAAACAATGTTAAGTTAAATAATGTTAAGTTAAACAATGTTAAGTTAAACAATGTTAGGTTAAATAATGTTAAGTTAAACAATGTTAGGTGAAACAATGTTAAGTTGAACAATGTTAGGTTAAATAATGGTAAGTTAGACAATGTTAAGTTAAACAATGTTAGGTTAAACAATGTTAGGTTAAACAATGTTAAGTGAAACAATGTTAGGTTAAATAATGTTAAGTTAAACAATGTTAGGTGAAACAATGTTAAGTTGAACAATGTTAGGTTAAATAATGTTAAGTTAAACAATGTTAAGTTAAACAATGTTAAGTTAAATAATGTTAAGTTAAACAATGTTAAGTTAAACAATGTTAGGTTAAATAATGTTAAGTTAAACAATGTTAAGTTAAACAATGTTAAGTTAAACAATGTTAAGTTAAACAATGTTAAGTTAAACCAAATGCACAAGACATAAAAATGTGAATGGAAAATCTAACTATGACTCCCAAAGAAGATTTTTGTTTCATTCAATTAAGGACCTTAACACTGAGTTGTGTTCACTGTGTGACGACCCCCTCCTTTCCACTAGACACAAATCAAGGAGCTGAAGTTAAACAATAATCTTGGTAACACTCTCTATGATGCCCATGTCTTTAATGCATTATAAACAATGCTTACAATGCTTTATAATCTGCTCATGAAAGTGTAAAATTATTATTATAATCACTTCACATTACAGAAGATTAAATAAATGCTTCTCTGTCCCAATAAAATGTATGTATGATATGAAGTGTGACTGTGGATCAAGACACAAAAGCATAAACTTCTTTTTCTAAAGGGAATTAGATAATTTTACTGGTATTCTTATTAATTTCTTCTTTTGCTTCATTTTTTTTTCTAAAAGTGATCATGCACTCGCTAAACGCTCATTATCCCGGAAAAACCCGAAACCTTTGATGTATATGCCATCTGTTGCTTCTTTTTTTCATATCAAACACACAGATGAAAATGGGAACTAACTTCCAGCTCCTCTTCCGCCTGGACTTCTGTGAAAGGCAGGCGAACCAAAGCGAGGCACCACTGGGACAGATGCTAACATCTGCCATTAATTATTCATTGACTTTACATCAACGTGCAGATTGCCTTATGGGATCGAACACAAACTGTAACACCTTCTGTCTTCCAAACATTGGCATTCGCGGAGGTGACAGAGTGCGTGGCCCGTCACTCGGTGCATCTATAATTAATGGAACAATCTGTATGTCTACATCAGACTGCTCATCGCGGTTCACTCGTTCACAAGGAAGGTAACATTTTCATTCATTAGTAACAGAGGATGACGGACTCCAAAAAATACACTGGTCGGATTTAGTTAATTTCTGTTGAAATATACCTCAGATTATAGACAAAAGAAACACTACGGTACTCCTGTCGGTTCCTCCAAACTCCATTTACTGTAGTAATACACTGACGATGGAGAAGTAACTCATACGACCCCACTTCAAAACACCCAAACTACCCCTCTAAGTGCCAATCTCACCTTTTTATGAATATTATAAATCTGTGGGAGGACGACTTGTGGAGGTGTCTTTAATTATTTTTCTCCCGTGCGACTGCTCAAGCTTCAAGCAGAGCAGAATTAGTCCTGTCTTGAATTTAAGTTTCATTAGCAAGGTTGTGTTTTTAACGGTTTTGCATTTCAATGAGGTTCTGAGCTGCTGGCTTCCTTCTCTCACTTAGCGCTTAGTTTCGGAGTTGAAAGGAGTATTGGCCGGGGAGAATGTGGTCGTGGTTCTCTCTCTGCCTCTGACCCGTTCTGTCTTTGACTCTCTTTCTCCCTTTTCTGTTCTGTTGTTTTGTTCATAACCTTACTGTATGCTTGGTGGTTTTGCATTTAATTCGTTGAACTCGTTTCCTATTTTTCTATCCATCTTTCCACTACCTTTTCACTCAAGAAGTTATCAATTAATTTGTCCTTTTCTGCAATTATTTGTTTTAAACTCTGCACCAGGTTATTGTAACTTTGATGTTTTTTTTGTATTTCAATGATGCTAACCCCTCGGCTATTTATTTTATGTCCTTCTCTTTACATATATCTCTTTCTATATAGTGATGAAGGACGTGCTTAAGTTTATTTCTCCTCTCCATCCGTTCATTCACTCATCACAGCCTGAAATGTTGCAGCCCTAGTGAGGTTACAGTCTGTCTGGTGGTTTGCATTTCAATAAGGCTAACCTCAGTTTTTTCTTTTCTCTGTCTCCTTCTCCTTTCTCTCACTCTCTGCCTCTTGGTGCAGTGATCAAAGACTTATTTCCCAGGGATACATTTGTCATATTCGCTTTCCTTCACTACCTTGCCAATTGGTGAAGGCTTTTATCCAAAGAGTCTCTCAGCTCCGTGAGGATCATATGGGCGGAGCAATTGGGGGGTAGAACTCATTTCCCCTCACTTTTTCAGCTATATGGAAAAGATGGAACTGAACCCTTTGGACAAAAAATAGTGAGATAAAGAAACCTTCATGATCTAAAACCAACATCTTTCTTGAGATCAGTGAGCATCCGTTCAATGCAACCGTCGGCAATCGTTCTTGAGCTCTGTAGGTTTGCGTTGGTTCTAATGGGTTAACCTACTAGCTTATAGCCTTTGTACTACTCGGTTAGCCTTTGTGCTACTCGGTTAGCCTTTGTGCTACTTGGTTAGCCTTTGTACTACTTGGTTAGCCTTTGTGCTACAGGGTTAGTCTTTGCACTACTCGGTTAGCCTTTGTGCTACTTGGTTAGCCTTTGTACTACTGGGTTAGCCTTTGCACTACTCGGTTAGCCTTTGCGCTACTCGGTTAGCCTTTGTGCTACTCGGTTAGCCTTTGTGCTACTTGGTTAGCCTTTGTACTACTTGGTTAGCCTTTGTGCTACTGGGTTAGACTTTGTACTACTCGGTTAGCCTTTGTTTCCTTACTTGCGATCTTTGCTCTGTGAGATTCAAAACATGGCTCCCAGACTCAGAATGGACCAGGGTCATCATATGAACAGACCAAACCTCTGGGTCACTGTGCTGCTTCTACAATACGTCTGAATGTAGTCTTTGACATGGAGAAGTTCTCTTTGAGTGTGGTGTTACTCCCTCTGATTCACATCTTCAATCTTTCATTAACTGACTTTTTGTATCTTTCTGTAATGAATGTACGTTGACAGAGGAAGGCCAGTAAGGCTCTCCCTCTGTCTCCCTCATTCCCGCTGTCTCCCCTTCTCTCTCCATCTCCCTCCCTCTCTCTGTCTCCTTCTCCCTCTCCCCCTCTCTTCCTCTCTCCCTCTCTTCCTCTATCTATCTCCCTAGCTCTGTCTCCCTCTGTCTCCCTCTCCATACGTTGGGGAAAGAGTGATTTTCTGGGGGAATAAGTGTTCACGGTGAGTTTCCCTCAGAAGAGCTTTCCATTTCCCAGACCTTTGTTGAGATATTACCACAACTAATCCAAAACGCACCGTTCTCTTTACTGCTGCATACTCTGTGTGTGTGTGTGTGTGTGTGTGTGTGTGTGTGTGTGTGTGTGTGTGTGTGTGTGTGTGTGTGTGTGTGTGTGTGTGTGTGTGTGTGTGTGTGTTTTAGGGCTGCATGATTGGAAAAAACATGGTATTGCAATATTTAGTTTCATGGAATATTCACCCTCAATTTTGCAGGCTACATTTTTAAGTCTGCTGGAGAATCGGTTCTGCCGATTGCATAGAAGTCTATGAGAAAATGACTCTACTTCTCTCTTGATTTATTACCTCAGTAAACATTGTAAACATGAGTTTATGGTCTCAATCTCTAGTTTCAAGTCTTCTTCAATACAGCATGATGTTCATTTAGTAGATTATGGTCCATTTAGAGTCAAACAGACCATAAAGCAGGGGATGCTTTAGGGGCGGGGCTACACAGTGATTGACAGGTCTCTACCAGAGACGTATACGGTGTCTCTACATCACTCCTCTGCATTCAAAATATGGTCACTTTCGTTCATTGGTTGCAAAAAAAACAACATGGCGACGGCCGTAATCCAAGATGGCGACGGCGAAATCGAGGCTTCAAGTCCACGGTCTACAGTCCATTGATGTGACTAACGAACATCGCAGTGTCGACGCTGAAACGATATATTGTGCAGCCCTAGTGTGTATGTGTGTGTGTGATAAGCTGCGCTTGACTGAATCCCATTCAGGAAAGTACAGGAGGATGTTATCCTTCTACTGCAGAGAGCACACACACACACACACACACACACACACACACACACACTAAACTAGATTTGTCTCTCTTTTATCTCTCTTGCTTTGTCTTATACTCTGTCTCTTCTTCCTCCAAAACTTGAACTCTCTTCCGTCTGAATTTCACTCATGGCTCTCTCTCTCTCTCTCTCTCTCTCACACACTCACTCTCTCACACACTCACACACACACACACATACACACGCTTGCACAGCCTATCCTCTTCTTTCTTTTCATTAATTACTTTTCTGCATCATTCCCTCTCTTTCGCTTTCTCCACGCTACTTTGTCTTTTCCTCTGCTGCTAAATTTACTCTATATCGCTCACTCTCTGTCTCTCTCACACACACACACACACACACACACACACACACACACACACAGAGAGAGCTTGGCAGGAGTGACTACCGCAGTACCTGGGCACTGAAGTCAGATATGGTTGCACACACACACACACAGACACACACACACACACAGAGAGAGAGAGAGCTTGGCAGGGCCACTGCAGCACTGGGTGCAGTGTCGGAAGCTAACGTTATGATTACCCGAAGGGGATCCGGCTATTTCACCCTCCAACAGATCAACAGGGCAACGCCAGCAGCCCAAAGAAAGGAGGACCCACAGCCCAACACAAAATCCTCAGCAGACTCAAACATGGCTGTATGTGGTTCTGACTACAATTCCACATTTGTTGTGCAATTTTCCTGGTAATTTACAGTTGATTTATTTCTAATTTACACTGGTCAATTTCTTAGGAACGACTGCAGAGAGCACACACACACACACACACACACACACACACACACACACTAAACCCGTTTTCAGCTGCTTTACTCCAAAATGCTGCGGTCGACTGTCAGAGCCAGACTGAGGCTTTACTGAGGCTAATCCCTGTGTTTTTCTGTTTTTTAAAACAGTTCCAGACCACATGATCACATCCTCTGGAGTAGGAAATCATTTTCAGTGAGAGAATCAAAAGCCAATGAAAGCCAACATATCATGTTCCATTAAACTGAGATACAGGTGTTCAGTCACAGAGTTGAACTTTCATACACCTGTCTGCTGGAGAGCCTGCAGGTGAAAACAGGACAGTTTACCTGCAGCCAGCAAGCGACAGCGGACACAAATCTGTCTGACGTCTTAAAGCTGTCCACCGTCACACCATTAATCTCTACTGTGGAGCAGCTACATCTTCCTTTAGCCTAGTTAATGACTGAGAACCCCTCAATGCGCGACAGCCGCCTCTGTGGGCTGAGCAGATGAAGATGTGCATGAGCAACATCAAACACATCACACCCCCCCCCTTGGGCCAAGTTTCAGCCACGCTCTTCAATTCCAGCTCTACTCCAGCATAGTATACAGCGGGTATACTTCAGACAAACTAGGTGGTACAAAGCGTTCGACCAAGAGAAAGTGTTTGTAATTGTTCCACATGGCCTTTATCATTCAAACGGGGATAACGGTGAATGCTCTCCTCAAAGGCGTTCGGTTTGATATGAAGTCAATCCATAGTCTGATGAAGTGGACGTAGACATTGTGACGTCACCCATTGGTTTGTGGACTGATAATAAATGGAAGTTACCATGTTTATGATGTGGAGGAGCGACGTGGAGGCGCTGTATACGGCTCTGGTAGAGGCAGCGACAACATCGGTCATGTTCATTGGGACCAATATTCAATTAATTGTGCAGGGAATTCATGTAAGTCAATGTAATTTTCCCCAAAAGTGACCTAGTGACCTAGTGTGTGTGTGTGTGTGTGTGTGTGTGTGTGTGTGTGTGTGTGTGTGTGTGTGTGTGTGTGTGTGTGTGTGTGTGTGTGTGTGTGTGTGTGTGTGTGTGTGAGAGTGTGTAGGTGTGTGTGTGTGTCCGAGCTGTGGGCTCTAAGCCAGGGCAGCCGTGACAGAGTGAAGATGCTAACAGAGACAGACAGGCTGCCATCTCGCTCAGCTGCTTGGCTCTCTTACACACACACACACACACACACACACACACACACACACACACACACACACACACACACACACACACACACACACACACAAGGTGTATTGTAGATTGTCGCTCACAGACACATGGAAACACACAGAATTACAGACGATCACATCAGTTCTCGCCTCTCGCTCGCTCTCACACAGCAGAGTGCCCACATCAGCAAGAGGAAAATGTGCGTTGACGGAGAAAGAGGAGACACTTCTGCTGACTCTTTGGAACCGAATTAATTGTTATCAGAAGTGCTCACGTGGTTATCTGCAAAACACAAAGTCAAGAGGAACAGGACACGGGAGAGGAGGCAGATTATACTAACATCCTGTGGTGTTGCAAAGATCTTAGTGTGGTCCGAAAACCTCCGCTGATATTAAGCTTGAAAAAATATCCCCACGTCTGGAATACGAATGAATCATCTGAATTTACATTGTTTAACTTGAATAATTGCATTAAAAAACTGCAGTGAATAGCATCATTTGAAATTGAATATATTGGTTATAAGACTTGGAGCTGAATGTGATATGAAACTATATCTGTTCCTCAATGAACATTAAACTCTCGATATATGTTCCACATTCAGTCCTCACAATTTAAATCAAGGAGGAGCAATCAATGTGATCGTTCGTTTATTGAAGAAACGTGAAAACGACTAATATTTTTGGTTCGTCCTATACTTTGCAGGCAGGAGAGCGTACGGACCTCCTGCTGTAGCAGCTCGAATTCAGCCAGGTGGCGAGCTGCAGCGCTGCTGGATCTAAACTGTGTAACAGCTGTGCAAACTTTCTATTGCTACCATTACACATGTTAGACCAGATGGCAAACCTCAGTTCTGAAAAGTGAAGCCAATGCTGACGTGTGTTACACCTGCATTCTCTCTAATGTCCACCAGGGGGCGACTCCTCTGGTTGTATAGAAGTCTATGAGAAAGTGACTCTACTTCTCTCTTGATTTATTACCTCAGTAAACATTGTAAACATGAGTTTATGGTCTCAATCTCTAGATTCAAGTCTTCTTCAATACAGCATGATGTTCATTTAGTAAGTTATGGTCCATTTAGAGTCAAACAGACCGTAAAGCAGGGGATGCTTTAGGGGCGGGGCTTACTGTGATTGACAAGCTTACCAGAGCTGTATCTCTACGTCACTCCTCCTCAGTCCAAATATGGTCACTTCCGTTCACTGGTTGCAAAAATCCAAGATGGCGACGGCCAAAATGCCGAACTCAAGGCTTCCAAATGTCATTCCATGTCTACGTCCACTTCTTATTATACAGCCTATGACTCAGCGGCGCTGGCTGATTATTGTATTTCAGTTCCACCCTAATGTATTCATAATACATTTCTTCATGCAATTATTAAAGTAAATTAATATCGACGGATATTCAATTTCATATCTGATTGAAATTCGTCTGGGGAATTTTAGTAACGCGGGGAAAAGAGCGCAAGTGTTTGAATGTGTGCGAGGAGGTGAAACTGGTCATCACTGAAATCGACTCGATAAGGAAGACAAGCGAGAGGACATCGAGTCGGCCAAATGACGGCTTATTTTGTCTGCAAAACAGTCACTTCTTCTGCCATTTCATCCCTTCCTCCCTGAGTTTTTCAGAATAATAGCGCAGTGACTATTGATGCAGAGCAGAGCTGTGGCGGGATTACTGCTATTAGAAGAGAATTACACGCTGAGCGGGTATTTGCTCTGCTTCAAGCGACACACGCACAAGCACTCAAACATTCAAATTAGTCGACACGCAAGCACAAACTCCAATCAGCAGGCGTGTGTCACTGCTTCTTCGTATTCTGAGCAGCGTGTTCACAGCCGGGAGAAGGCTGTCGGTACAAATACTACAAAAACAAACAAACAGAGTAATACTATAGTAATAGTGGTAAAATAAAATAAAGATCATTCCCCTCAGTGTTGTAATTAGAAACATTAATAGCAGCAATAACAATCAAAACAGTTGTATAATAATACGCACTAATAATTCACTGCATTTATTATTAGTCGAGCTGATTGATTTTAGCCTCCGAAATTACAATTTGCAAACGTCATTTGTTCCCCGTAGAATGAAAAACAATGAATTCTGTTTGTCCAATGAATCAGGCTGACTGATTAGTCAGGTCTAATTACAAACTCTTGGTATTAATCAGCGATCAGTTGAATGAGTGGCGTTGATAGATTCCTGATTAGTTTCAGCTTCAGAGGAAACTGTGAACATGAGACGGCGAACACAAACACACCCGACACTCATCGGGAGTTTACAGGTGAAGTACGATCTTTACTTCATCACCTGTATTACAAGAGAGCAACACAGTCACGAACATGCACTCGATTGGGTCCGTGTACAGGGACGACATTACGTTAGAAACAAAAGTTAAAGCAACAAACCACTGAGTCAGGTGAAGGAAAAACATCAACAGTTACAAAAACCACCAACAGTTGGGAAACATTTCCCAACCTAGCATGATACTGGGCTCGGAACCAGTAATAAGAAGCTCACGGTTCCCAAGCAAACCCCCCAAAATCTCTCAACACTCTCAACACTCTGCACAGTCCTCCTTTTCTTCATGACGGTCATGTAACACGATCTGAACTTTAACCTGCAGCAGTCCAGGTTTCCACTGCACTGCGCTCTCACCGCTATTTAAATGCTAATCAATTCATTACTGAGGACATCATTATGCTCTCATCGCAGTTCACTATAAATCATGTCAATCCAAGCAAACATCCCTGATAGAGAGAGAGAGAGAGCGAGAGACAGAGAGAGACAGAGAGAGAGAGAGAGAGAGAGAGAGAGAGAGAGAGAGAGAGACAGAGAGAGGATAAGAGCAACATTAGTTTTTAAATTAGGTCTGATTGAATCCTCATTCTCAATTTCATAATGAAAGTTTTCCCAATTTACACCTTCTCTCTCTCTCCTCTCCTCTCTCTCTCTCTCTCTCTCTCTCTCTCACTCTCTCTCTCTCTCTCTCTCTCTCTCTCTCTCTCTCATCTCATCTCTCTCTCTCTCTCTCTCTCTCTCTCTCTCTCTTCTCTCTACTCTCTCTTCTCCTCCTCGTCTCTTCTCTCTTCTCTCTCCTCTCTCTCTCTCTCATCTCTCTCTCTCGTCTCTCTCACTCTCTCTTCTCTCTCTCTCTCCTCTCTCATCTCTCTCTCTCTCTCTCTGAGTCAATCACTCAAAGTCTCACTGCTGATAGCCAAGGTCACACACACACACACACACACACATGAAGGAGTCTTGGAGAAATTAGCTCCCTGTTAATTCATTCCCATTGTCTATAATGCACGGCCATTTCTTGGATGGGGGAGAAGGTAGAGGGGGGGGGGGGGCTGTGGGTGGAGGAGTGAAACTTCAAAACCAACGGCAGTGTGCAGCGATATCGGAACAAACAGTGCATTACAGCTCCGGCTTAATTATTATGCTAATCGAGCCGCCCGCGGTGCTCCGAGAAGTGATTGTAACGCTTAGAAAATAAATATATAAACGCACTTTCACCACTGCTTCAGTCAATTTACAATGTCTTAGTTTATTGGATTATTGTTTTCTTATCCTCTTTTTTTTCACGTTACTCAGACAGAAGGGAGTCGAGGCAGGAAGAAGGAGATGAAATGGGTCTGCGAGGTGGGGATTTCAGCTCATTACTAAAGAGGGAAGAATGTCGAGTTTTGTGTTTCATTGCAGTGGAAACATGTGTGTTTTATTTCTAATTTCTGCAGTTTTTTTTTGAAAATGGTGTTATCTACAACACAACAGTCATCGGGAATATCACCGGCCCCAAAAGTCTTTGTTCATCTTTGAGCAACAGAAACTAATTATAATTTTCAGAAACTAGCTACCAGGCTGTTGTGATACTGAGGTTTTAAAAGAAACTCTTTTTTGAGTGTATAAATACCTCTGACGTGTGGGTTATAGTTTCCTCCTCACCGCAGGCGGCAGAAAAAAAGGTTGGCCTTGAACGTTTGTGAAACCGCGGATACGTTTAATGTGGACGTTTCTGAACCAAACATACGTTTCACATCAGCCTCAGGCTTGTTCTAACCCACAATGACTTGCACTTAACTTTGTGAAGCGACTGCGATTTAGGCAGCAAAACTACTGGCTTAAAGGCCGGGTTGGTAATCTTCTTTAAAGTATGAAAATGCACAAACTCTTTGCATTTTATAACAGAATCAGTTCACTGCTCAAGCCATTGATGGTGATAGTTTAGACTAACGGAGGACGTGAGGTTACCTAGTATACAATCTGCATAGAAAGGAGGTCAGGGTGGACAGTTGGGTCTTAAAACACAGGACTTTAACCCATAACGTGGCCTACTTAACAATTTGTACACATGTGACATCCTCTGTCCCGGGACCCTCACATCGGAACAGGAAAAACTCCCCCAAAAAAAACATTAACGGGGAGAAAAGAGGGAGAGACCTGTGGGAGAGCAACAGAGGAGGGACCCCTCTATCAGGATGGACAGAAGTGCAATAGATGTCATGTGTACGGAATGAACAGCATAACAGAGTTATAACACATTCAATGTCTATGACAGAACCACGGCAGGAGGCAAGACCAGGTCCAGGTATCACCCGGATCCAGAGGGACTTAAATACAAGAGGAAAAGGATCTTTTCATGTCACCAAACAACCTTGGTAAAACGCTCCATCAGTCCTCCGTTCAGACAAAATGAAAGACAGAGGTTGTATCTGTGTTTACCAATTTTTGTTAATTGCCCAAATTGGCAATGCGACACTCGTGCATGCATTTCACAGCGAATGGCCAGATGTGCACAGAGGATATGGGAAGAACTCCAAATGATTTGCCTCACATTCCTTCTTCTGCCACTTTCCATCAGTGCACTTTCTCAATATTCCTTAATGTGTCATGTTTGGTTCAAAAGGTTGTTGGTCACTTGGGGAATATAATTGTCCTCATGAAAGTACAAAGTACTTTACCAAGGTACCTTAAAGTACTTAATGTGTACTTTAAGGGCCATCTTTTTAGAGTAGAGACAATGCATCAGAACTTACATTATTGCAGTTTGAAAATAACACAGCCCCATATTTACTGCGATTTCCTTTTTAATGGCTGTATTTAATGACTCTAGATTTAACTGTTTCCAAAGTCCAAATGTGGAGACCTTTTGCCGAGAGAGTCATCTCAGGATGCATCCGTCAAACTGACATCGGGTGTGGGACACGTTCAGAAATGTCAGTCAAAAAAATTGGATCTAAGCAAAAGGTGAAATTGAGTGGAGCTTTGTAGCCCTCGGAGCTGTCGGGGCCAGCGGCTCCTTTTGAATTCAGTAAAAGCAGAGTCACATTTCAGCGTCTGGCTGCGTACGAGCCGCTGCCAATCATCCTCCGCTGGAGCAGAGTGAGGGGAAGGTGCATCGTCCCTTTGCTTTATGCAAATGAAACGGCGGTGGTTGTCAGCGATGCCGCACCCAATGCCAATCAACAAACTGTGTGTGTGTGTGTGTGTGTGTGTGTGTTTAAGCCTGTAGCGTATTCAGTTTTGTGGCATATTTGTGCAATTTGACATTCAGAATGTGTATTTATGCATTTATGTTGTGTGCACATGGTTTGCATATCTGTGTGTGCTTTTGATAGTGTGTATGTGTGTGTGTGTGTGTGTATGTGTATGTGTGTGTGTGTGTGTGTGTGTTTTTTGAGCTACCTTTAACGTGTCCAGCGTTTATAGCAGCCCAGAACGTGTGCATGCATTAGTTGACTAAACCAAGGATGTCAGTGTGTGCTTCAATGCGAGTTGTGCGTGTCTGAAGTGCACCTGTATACAACAGTAATGCAGATCTATGCCTCTCTGCGCACTTGTGTGTTGCTGTGTGCGAGAGCGTAGTATGTGAGTGAGCGTTTACGCCCGTAAGCTCCAACAGCAGCAAGAGGATGCAGAAAGGAGGAAACATTGATGCGTCTGGCTTTGGGTGGACCGGGGTGCATTAAGTTATTTTTATAGACTGTATATAAGGAGTGCACGTAGATACAGTTACGTCACACATTGATTTGTAGACTGCAGTTTCGAAGCCTCGAGTTTTGCATTTTGGCTGTCGCCATCTTGGTTTTTGCAACCAGAAGTGACAGAAGAGGGTGGAGCTAAGTGCAACGGAATTTTTAGGCGACCAAAATTTTGCAGTGAAAACACACTGAAAGGGTTGAAGTTGTAAGATGAAAACACGAACAACTCCCAGACCGGACAACGCCGTGGTAGAGACTTGTCAATCACTGTGTAGCCCCGCCCTAAAGCATTCTCCTCTTTATGGTCTGTTTGACTCTAAATGGACCATAAGTTACTAAATGAACATCATGCTGCATTGAAGAAGACTTGAAACTAGAGATTGAGACCATAAACTCATGTTTACAATGTTTACTGAGGTAATAAATCAAGAGAGAAGTAGAGTCACTTTCTCATAGACTTCTATACAACCAGAGGAGTCGCCCCCTGGTGGACAGTAGAGAGAATGCAGGTACAAGGCAATTTTCAGATTTGAGGTTGGAAACAGATTTTGTTTTAGTGAAGAGGATGGACACACTAAAGTCTATTAACACTCATTCAACCAACGAGAGCCAACTTAAAGCTAAAAAACTTCCAGGGGTTTCAAGGGAAAATGTGGCGCCCTTTCTGTGCATGTCCAATCGGTCGGTTTGTAGCAAATGTAGTCTTTTGAAACAATACATTGCTGCATGCGTGCCAATAAATTGCTGAGTGCTGATTAAGTGCTGAGTACGTGCTCAGCCCTTTGGTGTTAAGGAAGAACTGCTGGCAGCTATTTCAACTTGTATTTCTAGTCCACTCAAACACAGAACTTTCTTGTTCTCTTCACTTGTATTTCAAACTGCAGAGTGCAGAGGATGTCATGAACAAGGATACGTGTCACAGTGTTTTGGCTGACTCGGATACTCATCCGTATTTAATTGAGCCAGAGTATACGACCGAAGAAGTGTGGCGGAGAGAGGGAGATAAAATGGCCGCCCGGGACCATCCAGAACCTGAGCAGCCGAGAGCAAACACCGACTGGTTGTTTTAAGAGAAGAGAAGAGCCAGTGCTGCAGTGTGTGTGTGTGTGTGTGTGTGTGTGTGTGTGTGTGTGTGTGTGTGTGTGTGTGTGTGTGTGTGTGTGTGGGTGGGTGTAGGGACTCTGGAGTGTGTGCTGGAGAGAGAGAAAGTGCATGTGCAGCAGTTTCCTCGTGTCGCATGTTGAGGCGACATTGGACAGAAGCTCGAGCGCGATGCATCCTGGTTACAAAGAACGACACTGAAGGTTTTTCTTGATGGAGAAGATGTCGCTCTTCTCCTGACTCACTTCGGCAAAAGTTTGATTGACAGATGATTCATCCAATCACCTGCTTAATTAAGTTTTGAAAGCCCCTCCCCTTTTCCCAAACAGTTTCCAACGACGGCTTCTGAGGGATCAGCAGCCAATTAGCTAATGATCCTTAAATGTTAATTGGACGTAACCAACGTCTGACATTTTGTGCTAATATTCAAGATCTTTAACCGGGTTCACTCACATGCTGAAAGCTAAATACAAATTCATTGTTTCGTCCAGAAATGTTCTGGAGGAAATTCACATTGAAACAGCAAATAAGACGAAACTGAAACTCATAGAACTGAAACCGAAGTCAAAATGTTTTTCTAGTGCAAGTGAATCGATCAACTACGGAATGAGGAAGAGATGAAAGTTCTTCAATAAAGTCCCAATCCGTGGTATTGCTTGTGTCCATATGGCAGAAAGAAGTGGTCCATAGATATGCTCGTATTTTAAACAATCGTGGCTCCAGGTTTTGCTTCATGCGTCAATGTTGCAGAGTAATAAAAGGCATAAATGAAACGATTTTACCCATGAAGATCATCTCATGTCCCATGTTGCTGTGTTAACAACTTCGGTCTCGTCCCTGCTGAGTGTTTCGTATCTCGAGCCCATGCTTGTTAGAGCAGTCGTTTCAAACCCTGCAGTGTTTTTCACCTTCGGCTCGGTCCATTCAGGCTCATAACAGCAGCAGCAAGCAGCCCCGCTTGGATCCAGACCAAAACAATTACAGAGGTTGACGGGGATTAATTTTGAGTGACAGCGAGCTCCAACTGCATTATGCATTGTGCAGAAAAAGTCCAACACTGCTGATTTGTTTGTGTATCTTTGGAATAAAGTCCATTTCCAAGTCTTCTGTGAAATTAGCAGAAAGAAAAACACAACTGGGAGCTTAAAGCTGCAGTTGGTAACTTTTTGTCATATTTGCTCAAACTGTCACTATATTAAAATCAGGTTTCTCTGCCTCCTCTTAGTGTCCCAATGGCGTTCGGAAGATGCCAGCGCTCGAAGTAAACCAACCAACCAGAGCAAAGGAGTCTCTAACGCAGCCGTCAATCACTGAACTCCAATTAAACTGTCAAAGTAGGCGGCGCTGATCAAATTTAAATCAATATTATGTTACTGCGTTGCCTATTTCTCCTGTCAATTGTTTTCAGAGACATATTTTAGTGAACTGTAAATGTTCTCATTTTACATTAAAATATGTTTCTGAAAACATCTCAAGGCGAGAAATAGGCAAAGCAGTTACATGATCTGGATTCATATTCGGCGTTAACTGAGCTTCAACGAGCTGATTGACAGCTGCGTTAGAGACTCCTCGGCTCCGATTGGTTGTTTTTCCTGCGAATGCCACTACGAGCACTAAAAGGAAGCAGAGGAACCTGATCTTTTCAAAGATTATCTGTTTCATGTAGTACTGTCAAGGTATAGTGACAGTGTGAGTAAATATAACGTTTATTTGTATTAAAGTTAACAGTAGCTTTAAGATGATCCAGTAGTTAAAATGATCTACACCAGACATCTTTAGGGATCTTCATCATGATGATCTTCCCTTTAACGCACTTTAAAGACACACAGCAATGCTGGCAGATGTGAACAGATGTTCCAACCTCAGTCCCAACTCAAAACCACTGGCCCCCACCAGCTCCAGAGGAGAACAAACCCAGACCGACGATAAGGAGTGGTTCTGCTGTGTCAGCAGCTTTTCAAAGAAGTAGCAACTTTGCAGTTTTGTCTGCATCCCTTGCACACTATAGCAGCACTGGACAGAATATACAGGACACATTTTAACAGGCTGGTCTCATCCGGCATTCGTAGCAAAGGCTGAGAAAAAGAATGTGCAATTTGTAGATATTCCACAAAATAATTGTGTATGTTATTCACGTAATCATGAAGTATGAAGACAGCAAAAGCACACACAGGGCGGGTGGATTTATTTTAAAAGCGGTCCACTGGAGTCTTTTTAGAGCCTCGCTCAAGGCATCACTCAGCAGGTTTAACCTCTTGTAGAAGAACAGCTGATGGTTCTTTACCCTCTAATAGCACCAACATTAGTCAGAAAACATCATGTCGAGACGACCAAAGGAGGTGAAATGAAATAAAAGCAATACAGTACATCCTGCAAACTGAAACGATCACTATGAAGGACAGAGCGTCGTGTGTTAATGACTGTATATGCTAATGGTTTCATCTCACACCAACATGGAGCAGATGATGAAACATATGGGCCTGAGTCAGAGGCCCAGAAGGGACAATTTTACACTAAAATACAATCTGCATAAAGTTTCCTGGGGAAAAAAAAAAGGCTGCAACCCGAATCCTCCAGATTAATCATTTGTGTTAATCTGCCTTAAGGGGAGTCCTGTAAAGCCCACACTGAGCGGTGAAGAACATGTTACTCCCCACACATACGCTTTGAATAAAGATGTCCAAAGATAACAATAAACCT
Organism: Leptoclinus maculatus; assembly: GCA_032191485.1. Taxonomy (NCBI): domain Eukaryota; kingdom Metazoa; phylum Chordata; class Actinopteri; order Perciformes; family Stichaeidae; genus Leptoclinus; species Leptoclinus maculatus. The sequence goes on along the minus strand of JAVDOI010000006.1, from coordinate 1,498,585 downwards.
CAAATACTGGCATGCAAAATGAGTTCATTGTTTTGGATCCCTTTAAAGTAAACTGCTAGTTGTTGTTGCACAAACTAAGATTCTTCAGATGAAGTTTTAAAATGTTTGCAAAACAAACGGTTGTTATAAGTGTCGTTATTTATATGTATTGTTCTTTCTCTCCCGTCCTCATCCTGAGTTATTCATGAAGCACTTTTCACGATTATGTTCAAATACAAGTGTCTCAATAAGAGAAGAGACGAGACCGTCACACACTGTGGACGAGAGTTCAAACCTCACATTTCAAGGACGACAACGACGTCACAAAAAGAAACCAGGTTCTCCGTGAGAACACGCGCTTGTTTTCTGAATGACAGTTGTTGGACGATGTGGCAGATAGTGACGAACTGTCTGCTTCATATTGACCAAAGTGTCCCCCCGCTGACAGGAGGAGCTCACGAGGAACGTTGTTCCAGCAGATAACCGACGGTCAACAGAGACACCTCCTGTTAGAAAGCTACTGCTGGAATATAAAGGGAGGCACTCACACTCGACGATGAATGATTTATGACAAATTTAACATGACCAGAAAATGATCGACACAAAAATATGAAAATAATGCGTCAGCACTAGTTTACCCCTTACTGTTGTGAAAATGTCACATTGTGTGTTTCTAGGTTAACAACAACAATCTCAGAAATCGGTCCCGTAACAGGCGGCAACCTCCGGTTCTGTCGAGTGAAGCTGATGCGGACGTGATGCATTCTCGCTAATGTCCACCAGGGGGCGACTCCTCTGGTTGTATAGAAGTCTATGGGAAAATGACTCTACTTCTCTCTTGATTTATTACCTCAGCAAACATTGTAAACATGAGTTTATGGTCTCAATCTCTAGTTTCAAGTCTTCTTCAATACAGCATGATGTTCATTCAGTACATTATGGTCCATTTAGAGTCAAACAGACCATAAAGCAGGGTATGCTTTAAGGCTGGAGACAGACGTATTGTATATGGCGTCTCTACGTCACTCTTCCGCATTCCAAATATTGTAACCTCCGCTTATCGGTTGCGGAAAAAAACAACATGACAACGGCCATAATCCAAGATGGGGACAGCGAAATCGCCAGAAATCTGAAATCTCGCGAAGTGACGTGTTGCTGGAAGACGACGGTGGAAACGTGAGAGTCGAAGTTGTCAGATTTTGTTGTGTTGGAGTACAGACTAAATACTCCAATGTCACAGCTTAATATGTTGGCTGATTTTGACAATGTGGATGAGGTCTTTGAATGTGATGGCCACCAGTATGTATTTGAGCCAGAGGACAGCTGTGAAGAGAGAGAGAGAGAGAGAGACAGAGAGAGAGAGAGAGGGAGAGAGAGAGAGGGATAACTGGCAGAGAACCAGCTGCTGCGAGGCGGCGAAGCTCGAGAGACTGATGGGGTTCCTGTGGGCGCTGTGACCCTAAAGTCAGAGGAAGATCGCTGTAAAAAGTGGGACCTGTTGCTGCCCGATATTCAGAATTCACAACAAGACTTGTCCTTGAGAGGGACTTGGCGATACTCAATAACAGACAGACCGGATCAAGCGAAAGGTTGGTGCTGATCACTGCCCTCGCCACTCGTTTAGCAGCTGCCATCTGCAGCTTCCTCCCTCAACGCCGGACCAATTAAAAGAATTGTGATCTCATTAGTCACTTGAACACAGAAACATGGTCAAATAGGGTCCAGGTTCAAAAACACTGAAGTCATTAACCTTTAACAAAACTGCAATATATATTTGCATATATTTTCTATGTATTAATGCTACATTTAGTATCTGAGATCAGAGACAACAGGGGATCACATTTGACCTCGGTGTCAAACTTTCACATGTTTTCGTACCGACTGAAATGCGTCTGTGACCAAAATCTGGTATCAAATGTCAAATTCATAGTGTTGTTTACTTATTCTTTGATTTTGTTCTCAATGTTGACATTCCTCAACTGAGGATATCCAAAATATATAGCTATGTGTCATGTGTGTATGAAACCCACGTATTGTAGCTGCATTCATATCAAAAAAACACTCAAACACGACATACAAGCGCATGATTTCACATCCTACATCATCGTTATCTTCAGCATGTCATTAATATGTATACGTTCCATCGTCCTCCGCCGCAGGACTCTTCACCTCATGAAAAGAACGATGGCGTTGCCGCGGAACTTAATCGTGATCTCTGGTCGTGCTTTATTTTGTGACGGGGGGGGGGGGGGGGGGGGGGCTTTAATCACAACATACGGGCCGAGCGGTCGTTGGTAAAGTGCTGCTAAATTCGTCCAGGCATGTGATTTGGAAGAGGACGGGCAATAAAAAATACACATTAGCGAGAACAAAACAGGCCCATCACTGGTTCTTAATTAGCTGTGTGAGACCGAGAGGGTGTGTGTGTGTGTGTGTGTGTGTGTGTGTGTGTGTGTGTGTGTGTGTGTCAGTGAAAGGGACAGAGCATGAAGGTTGCCTCTCTCCTAGCTATTAAAGTTTACGAGGGGTCACCCATGTCACTTCTTTATGTTTGCATCTATCTCTCTTTCGCACACTTTCAGAAAGACATTTCCTCTTTTCACGAACACAAACAAGACGTAAATATCTCGCTCACAGTCTCTTAACTTGCATCATTCTCTGCCTTGTTTCCTTCAGCACTGAGACATCCAGTGTGCTGCTCAAGACTCTGGACAAAACGATCAAAGTTACTCTCAACGGGCTCTTGATGAAGTTTTCCCCCCTCGTAATTTCCCCCCCAATTTGTATCGTATCGAGGGACGACTGTCTGCGGACGCTGTGTGTGTGTGTGTGTGTGTGTGTGTGTGTGTGTGTGTGTGTGTGTGTGTGTGTGTGTGTGTGTGTGTCTTCTCGCACCGTCTGGTTTGCACATTCACACGGCGTTGACACCTGGGAGCTGAGCGCCGTCTCCGGCTGTCAGACACTGATCAGCTCCACCGGAGCGTTTGCACTGTTACATTAGTGCCACGGATGTGAGTTTTACTTCTTTCTTTTTTTTTACAGTCCGGACTGCAGTGCAGGTTTGAAACAGTTGTATATTTGGTGCAGGTAGACAGGAAGCCTCTTCATAGTTTGAACTAATGAAACTTGACCTCTCTTTCCAGGAGGAAGCACGTTGACGAGCGAATGGCTCCTCTGGTGAGGAACGGATCTCATGACGTTAATAATGGCTTTTAGATATTTCAATGTCTGATGAAGATCTGAAGCTAGTGCAGCATGTCAAATTAACTTTGCACGTCTTCATTAGACTTAAGTCTGAAGTTGATGATGAAGTATTGACTTTAGACTTAAGTTAGGAAAACGAGTACCGTCACAATCAACTTACAAAAGTATCGGTTCTCATGATACCCCAAGTGAGAAAAACATCATATTTTATCACCACATTGAGATTATATGGTAAAGGTCTGGCTGCTTAATGCACCACTATGTTCACAATGTATCCTCATACAACAGTTTATATGATATCAAGATACTCGGTTTTTTCGTGCATTTTCCTACAAAATCCAGCAACATGTGTCAATGTCTGCTCTTTACAAGCAGATGGTCTTTTCAAAATAAACTTCCTTCTTCACAGGAAATAACTTAGTTAGGTTCGCACAACTAAACTTAATTAGGTTTTGGAAAATATTGTTGTTTTGGTTTAAATTTCTATGAAAGTTCCGTCACTAACGTTACAAAGTTACGTTACAAAGTCATCAGCGTTGACTTCATGTTTCACACGAGCAACGAGCTGCGGTTTCCTGGCTGAAAGATGGCGGTTTGCATCTACCTCCCCTCCCACCCACTGTGGGCTTTTGTGATCTTAACACTTCCTCGTTCAAGATTACGTGGATAACAACCTAAATTATGAGGAGTCATGAAGAGAAAAAGCCGAGTCATTCCTCCACTTGTTGCTCCTCCATGCTTCTATCTCTCCTGATTTTATGTTTCCCTTTTTCGATCGGTCGTCCTCCCGTTGATCCGCCTCTCTGTCGCTGCCTCGCCTCCTTCTCCCTCGTTCTCTTCTGCAAGCCGAGCCCGACTTACTCCTGAAGTGCTTTTATCAAACACGATTGTCAGAAAGTGCTTTACGGAGATCAGGGAACAACAAATACAGATTAAAAAAAGAAGCAAAAAGATAAAAGCAAGGAAGTACAAGCACATCAGAAAGAAACAAGATAAGAGCGGTTAGATCCTGTGTGTGTGTGTGTGTGTGTGTGTGTGTGTGTGTGTGTGTGTGTGTGTGTGTGTGTGTGTGTGTGTGTGTGTGTGTGTGTGTGTGTGTGTGTGTGTGTGTGTGTGTGTGTGTCTTTCTCCTCGTCATACTGTTTGTGCCACATAATGTAAAATCCGGTCAAAATGCAATAAAATGTCTCTAAATAGTGTTGAAAATGTAGCTGCAATCCTGTTAAAAATGTAATCTTTGTCCCGAGGTTGGCGCCAGAGGAATGATCATGTTGTTATCATTAATAAAAAGTGGTTGATCACTTGGATGTATTAGGAAAATGAGTGTGGAAAGTCATTCCATATGCTCCTCTGACGTGAGCTGATAGAGCGTGAGCACAAAGTCAATGTCTGGCTGAGCTGGCTGACTTCCTGCTGACTCCTGAAAAATGCATCTTCATTGGACATGATGGTGTCATTTGTGGTGATACTAATGAATGATTTCTGAATGTTTTTGCGACGATGTTTTTCTAGAGTCAACTACACCAAATTCTGAGGGCTTTGATTAAACAAAACACAATCATTTTAAAGAGTCACGAGTGGCTCTAAAACAACGAATGATTATTATTTAATTGATAATTGTCTGTGGAATACAAACAACTAATACTTTATGTATCGGAACTTGAGCGATTAGATGAGATAAGACAGACTTTATCGTCATCCATCAGTGTACAGTGAAGTAAAGGTCAAATACAATTATACGTCTCTGGTAGAGACCTGTCAATCACAGTAAGCCCCGCCCTAAAGCATCCCCTGCTTTATGGTCTGTTTGACTCTAAATGGACCATAATCTACTAAATGAACATCATGCTGTATTGAAGAAGACTTGAAACTAGAGATTGAGACCATAAACTCATGTTTACAATGTTTACTGAGGTAATAAATCAAGAGAGAAGTAGAGTCATTTTCTCATAGACTTCTATACAATCAGAGGAGTCGCCCCCTGGTGGACACTAGAGAGAATGCAGGTTTAAGACATGAAGCCTTGGCTTCACTTTTCAGACAAATATACCCTGCTGTCCATTTTACCAGAAACTTATTGTATCTCTCCATCCTTCCTGCGTCTCTCATGTTCGATGTCTCGCTTTCCTTCCCACATCCCTATTTTACTCTCTGTACCACATCTCTCTCTTTTTGTTTCTCTTCTGTGTTCATCATTTTGATAGTATGTGTGACATATCTTTCCTGTCACAGTATAGTGGTTATCCTTTGCTTCCCATCCTCTCTCTCTCTCTCTCCCCCCCTTCCATGTTCAGTCTCTGTCATGATAGTTGTTTGTTAATGCCATAACAGATTCAAATACAGAGGCAAACAAGAGTGTGTGTGTGTGTGTGTTTTTACAAATGCAAGTCATCTGTATGCATCCTTGTGTGTGTCTGAATCTGTATATGTTTGTATGTGTGTGTGTGTGTGTGTGTGTGTGTGTGTGTGTGTGTGTGTGTGTGTGTGTGTGTGTGTGTGTGTGTGTGTGTGTGTGTGTGTGTGTGTGTGTGTGTGTGTGTGTGCGTGTGTGTGTTGGTGTCCTCCCTGCAGCTGTGTACTCATGCACGGCTGCCACTGGAATCTGCCTGCTGCTGCTGTTGAGGGCGGCTGTCCACTGCTATTCAGGACAAACACACAAGCAATCTTAAACACTCTTTTTTTTTTTTTCAAGCATATAAAATTAAATATCTCCAATATTTCATTCTGAGACATTCTTTCTTTAATCTTGTCTTCATTTAAGGTTTCCATCAAATAAATGAATTCAAACAAAGTAAATATCTCATGAATCCCTTTTGGTTATTTTTTTTCCCAAAAAAATCACTTTGTTTAGAAAGCTGAAATATTTTTACTTCATAAAAATGCAAATCTAAAATGTATACCTTGTGAGCCACGAACATGTATTCAGACAGCCATGGACCAGAATGAACTATGCCAGGTGGTCTTGTCATAGCTAACATGTTTTAGGAAAAAAGTCCAAAACATACTGTTTCTGAAAAATAGCAAAAGTTCCTCAAAACCAAAAAGCAAAAAAAACAACAGAACCCTTTCTTTTCTGGGCTTGACAAAATAACTAATGGTAGAAGCTGTGAGAAGTCGCAAAACGTATGATATATCAAAAGAAATAACTTTTGAAAAAAGAACCAATAAAAACTTCCCTGAAAGAAAGTCATCCAGCCGAAGGACAACCACCACTTTAAAGTACAAACAATTTGTAAAGTTTGAATATACGACACAAAAGATAATCAAAATCACAAACTTCCCAAACAGCAAAAGAACTGCAACTCCCTCAACAAATGTGTTACGTGTCCAATCTCAAAACCGTCAACGAACCAACTTAAACTACAAAGTACACACACCTAAGCCACGCCCCTAGCTGCCAGTAGCTCCTCACAGGACGCTGATTGGTTCGTGCTCACGCTTAACGGACACAAACGCATTACTTGAAGTCTGACGAGACGGATCTTTATGTGACACGTGATCCTCCGATTCTTGATCTTGTGACGTCGCAACCATAGACTGTATATAAGAAGTGGACGTAGTCATTGTGACGTCAGCCATTGGTTTGTGGACTGATGTTTTGAAGTCTTGAGTTCGGCGACTTCGCCATCTTGGATTACGGCTGTCACCATGTTGTTCTTTTTGCAACCAATGAACGGAAGTTACCATATTCACAATGCGGAGGAGTGACGTAGAGACGCCGTATACGTCTCTGGTAGAGACCTGTCAATCACAGTAAGCCCCGCCCTAAAGCGTCCCCTGCTTTATGGTCTGTTTGACTCTAAATGGACCATCATTTACTAAATGAACATCATGCTGTATTGAAGAAGACTTGAAACTAGAGATTGAGACCATAAACTCATGTTTACAATGTTTACTGAGGTAATAAATCAAGAGAGAAGTAGAGTCATTTTCTCATAGACTTCTATACATTACATTACAGTCATTTAGCCGACGCTTTTATCTAAAGCGACTTACAATTCAGATACTTCATACACCGTAGGCACAGCTACGGGAGCATTTTTTTGGGGTTAAGTGTCTTAAACGCTCGTTAACGTTAAGTGTCTTAAACGCTCGTTAACGTTAAGTGTCTTAAACGCTCAGCAAACATTCAAATGAATGGGAGGACTAGCTTTTCCGCTGCAACTGATTTGGTGTGAAAGTCAAAAGTCTCACTCTATTTTTACGGCAAACCATCCAATAACAGAGCCATGGCTATCATTGAAGACACCAAGGTCATGGTCTTGGAACATTTTTCAACTCCACACAAGTTATTCAAGGCTGGGTTTTGAAGGCTAATTATGACACGTTTTACACTTCAACATAATAAATACATGTGAGACAAAAAATACGATTTTACAGACTCTGATCTTTCCAACCCTGAGAGTCTGACCTTGAAAAACATGCTCTAAAGAAACAACACTTCTCTAGCGGAACCTTAAAAGTAAAGACGGGTTCAACTGCGAACACAATCACAGCACAGCAATCTCTTGCCTTTTTACACCACCGTGTGCACATGATGCAACATGGCGTTATGACAAAGAGCGCAGCAGCCCGACGACAACATTGTGTGTAAATGTTCATGTGTGTGTTTACAATTGAGTACAGTCCACTGAACGTGATGCATTTGCTCGTATCTGTTCCATGTGGTCAGTGTGTGTCTGTCTGTTGTGCTCTCATGGATTTCCGTTAGTTCTGCATTCCTTTTACTGCAGTAACAGCGGAACTCGTATCATCAATATCAACCTCATTACCTACTTAAAGCAACCTGCAAACCAGTCAGTGACACCCTGAAACTGTTTCTGTGGCTCTTTAACAGCACATTCATCACGTGCTGCAAAGCCTTTACTGCAGTGCTGCAACACTGAATTGATGCCTGACCGAGGCTGTTGAAGGAACACAAAGAAACGGCTAATTGCATAAGATTTAGCAGGTCCCCATCTGGATGTACAAGTGACAGAGATGTTACCGTCCTAGTACGCAATCCAAGTAATGTGTGATTCTGAATAAGTGCTGAGATGCATTTTTTTGTGTTTGAGATAATAATAGTACATTTATTTGTATAGCACTTTTCAAAACAAGCAGCAATTACAAAGTGATTACCACGGCAGACAAAATTACAGATATGCGCATATATATATATATTTACTAACAAATATAAATAGATCAGAACGTGGTCTGCAAAGATCAGATCTATCAGAAAGTTATATTTCTGTGACTTCCTGCTATAAACTGTCTGACTTGACCGCATATTTTTTTGACAACCATCGTTTATTAAACCACACCAAGCGGTTGTGTTGCCTGAATCTAACTATCTGTGAAAATGGAAGTTTATTTTGAAAGGGCATGCCCCGTGTAACAAGCGTATCGCTTCTGACACATTCAAAACTGATGCTAGAGGGGCATCGAGTGCGTCTATCTCTGAAACCTAGGGGTACTGACCGATCAGCGGTATGTGACGACTTGGGAGTAAGAATGTTTTTAAATAAAAGTCAAAGAGACACAGAGACCGTCGGGATGGAAAGACGAAAAAACGAGGAAAAGATAGAAATGATTTGAGTATTAAGTAGTTTATTGACCAGTTCTAACAGAGGGAGGCATGAATGAGAAAAGGGGGAACAAATGGAAAAGAATGAAAAGATGAGAGGCAGGTTGGGGGTAAAGAAATCACTTCTTATCGACTTCTTCTCTGAAAGGGGATCATCAAAGCCACGCACACATACACACACACACACACACACATACGCACACATACACACACACACACACACACTCCTGAACGCTCTCCCTGACTTGTCTGATAAATGGCAGCAGAAGAATTTAATGATAATTGAGGTTGTTTCATCGGAAATCACAACATGACTCCCGATATCGCATTGGCCTTGTACTGCACACACACACACGCACACACACACACACACACACACAAACACACACTTTATAAATCTTTACAGAGCTTCCCTGTAATTTCTGTAACAAACTTCTCTTTTTATTGTCCTTTTCTGTATCTTTTTTAGTCGCCATTTTATTTCACCAACTGACCAATGAGAAACAGGTACGAAAATAACCACTGATGTATTGAACAAATACAATTGCCAAAAGGTCAGTCCAGTATAATGGCAGATCGTTAAATAGTCACAAAATGTAACCGTGTACACGGACACGAATTGTCTGGTTTTTTTGGTGTTGATCACGCCGAAAAAAATGCCGACTGAAAGTCAAGTTTATTTTTTGTGGTGGACACACACATTAAGCGCATCCACGTGACTTTGCAACGGTCAGACCAAGTGACAAGGTATCAAATATCAAGACCACTTATGGTGGGCAGGAGTGAAGGTGGATGGGTTCGACAAAAAATAAAAAAATTACTTTTGTTTTGTAACATCGTGTCCCGAAATAAATGTGTTACTATTTCACACATTTTCCGAGAGACTGTGTTGAATGCGCTGTAGACGTCGTAAAAAAAAACACTTAATTAAACTCAAACACAAGCGGCGATGTACGCAAGCAATCAGCTCAAAGTCGAGAGACATTTCATAGAATCTTTCCAAAAACTAAATCAAACCAAACTGCTGAGTGGCATTGATGTACTCAGCAGTGTGTGTCCTGGTTATGTTATCCATTAGCCAAACACACCTACCAAAACAATAAAAGTAACCAAACTGTTTGGAGTCAGCGACGCACTCAACTGGGTTATCACTAGCGGTGAGCGAGGAGTCAGCCGACAGTCAATGAGTCACCGCAACCGCGAAAGGTCCTTGAGCATGCAGCCATAATTGACCTCCCAAAATATTGTTTGCTGCAGCAGAATGAGACATTAACCGCGGACAGACACAGAGGTGCACACTCACTCACGGACGGACGCACACACACACTTTACCAATCGCATGATGAATTATGAACAGTGAAGTGACAATATTGAAATGATTCAGCTAATGTTTCACACGGCGTCACGACAGCGATCGGCTGAGAATCCCGTCGACGCTGAGGAGGTCCGATCCCAAAAAGGAAACACGTAGGTAAATAAATAAGCAAAGGAAGATGATCTCAATCCGCTGCCTTTGTCTTTTTTTATTTGCTTTTTCCTGCACGCAGGATGAATGATCTCATCAGAAAGAGTTTTTCAGACAGAGACAGGGCTGTAAAACATGAAACCCATTTTCTTGTGTTTACAGCTCTCTCATTCCCTGTGGCAGGCTCATGATTCAGATAAGGTGTCTTGAATAGAGAGAGAGAGAGGCAGTCAGGTACAGAAATAGCTTCTTCTTTTCTTCTGAGATAAGTTGCATCAACGTCCACAGGATAGATAGGCCTGGTATTGAACCCGAATCCTGACTGAATGTTAGACTCAGTCTCAGAGTAAGGGTTTGCTGATGTGATTAAGATTCCAAAACATTTTGGATGGAGCCAATGCGTAAAGCTTTGTTTAAACTCTCGCTTGGCGCCATAGCTCGAGCCTCCGCGGACGGCGCCCGAGCTCCGAACATGAACGGAGGCGTTCATACTCAATGCGCTGCATTATTCTCCGAAACGCCAGAGGGCGTACAAACAAAATGAACTGTGAGGAATCCAAAAGACAACGAGTGTAACCCAGAGATATGACGAGGAGGGATTGTAATTATCTGTAAACTCATATCTCATATTCATGGACTACTTTAGAACTGTAAAATATTTACTCAAATAACGATTTTTAAGACCTCCTGTTTCTAAAGCATTTAAAAGCGAGTTGGCCTTCTTTATATAATCCCTACACATGTAAATGGTGTTTTTATCAGTAAACTATTTGTCACAGACATGTGATCATGCGCGCCTCGCTCCGGCTTCATTACGATGATTAGAAACTAAGCTTAAGTGTCTTTGACCTGCATTCTCTCTAATGTCCACCAGGGGGCGACTCCTCTGGTTGTATAGAAGTCTATGAGAAAATGACTCTACTTCTCTCTTGATTTATTACCTCAGTAAACATTGTAAACATGAGTTTATGGTCTCAATCTCTAGTTTCAAGTCTTCTTCAATACAGTATGATGTTCATTTAGTACATTATGGTCCATTTAGAGTCAAACAGACCATAAAGCAGGGTATGCTTTAGGGCGGGGCTTACTGTGATTGACAGGTCTCTACCCGATCAGAGCTGTATAAGGCGCAAAAAGTAAAATAAAGAACAAAAGGGGAAATGTGTGATTTTTGCCTCTTTTGGTAAAATAAATAAGTCACATTCCAGGCAAAGTTTTAGTTTGTTTCGTTTGATTGCGTTTTGCACTTGGGAAGGAGACAAGAGAGGCGAGAAGAAAGGAAAATAAATGCAAACTGTGCAGGTGTAGCGAACACACGCTGAGTGGCTCATAAAACAACTCACCTCAAAAGAGAAAGTATGAAATCAGGTGATGAAAAGAGAGCGACATGCTGTTTGAGACGCTCTGCACCGAATCACGAGAACAGACTGAGTTTTACTGAGTGTAACTGCGTTCAGCAATGCAAGAGCTAATTCCTAAACAAGTAGAAATCCTGTGTTTCTCCTGTGGTTTTAGATCTCAATGATGATCATAATAATCGTTATTGTTTGAGTTAGAAATGTTGTTTTAATATGAATTAGAGGAGTAAAATTTAAAACTACTGCATCACATTTGTACATTTTAGTATTGAGCACATCACAAGATTTGGCAAAGTATTTTATCTTTTTATTTATTTATGTAGGTATAAACAAAGAGGCAAAAACATACTCATGTAATGTTACTGTATTTTATGTTATTCAGTGATTTCCCCAAAATCAACCTGTTTCATTCCTGATTATTTAGCTGCATGGGGAACACACTGACTGTGTAATTACGTGACCACGCTTCCTCCGCTAACAGCAGAGCAGCTTTGACCGATTTCAAAGGAAACATTTCCCGCCGTGGCCGATGGTCGCAGTGGAGACTGGTGTTAAGTCGCTGTGGATAAAAGCTGCAGCTAAGATGACTATAATTTTAAAAAAGAAAGTGGGCGACAGTGGCCAGGTTCAGGTGGAGGTGATCACCTCCTTTCAGCTGAAGTCCGACTCCCTGCTGCTCTGGGCCTTTGAAGTCTGGATGAAATGGGATTGGATGCCGTTTCTCCGATACACCGACATATTATTCCTCTTCCCTTCTTCGCCTTCTTCATGCTTCTTTTCCTCTCCCTAAAGCATTTCTACCCCCCGGCATCTTCCGTCCGGGTCACTCCTGTAATGGTCTACTCTTCCTTTCCTCACCTCCTTCGTATTTCCCCTCTCTCCTACCCATCTTTTCCCTGGAAGCGCACCTTCAATTTTAGCCCAAGAAATCTCTGTCCAAACCACAGACTGTGTATAAGAAGTGGACGTAGTCATCGTGACGTCACTCATCGGTTTGTGGACTGATGTTATGAAGCCTCGAGTTTGGCGATTTCGCCATCGCCATCTTGGATTACGGCCGTCGCCATGTTGTTGTTTTTACGCAACCAATGAACAGAAGTGACCATGTTTGGAATGCGGAGGAGTAAACGTCTCTGGTAGACACCTGTCAATCACTGTGTAGCCCCGCCCTAAAGCATACCCTGCTTTATGGTCTATTGGACTGTGGGATATCTACGAATTTAGGGCGCATTGTTTTTCGTAGCTATAGCTTGAAACGCTGGATGAGATCAGCCTGAAAAAAAGATGCAACCTCCTTATTCATTTAAATTGAACCAACAAACAAAGGCTCACCCAATGAGGAAAAATTGGCAAAAATTTGAACCAGGCTTAACTTTTACCACAATAGGTGTAATTTTTTTCCATTTCCTCTTGTCTGCCTGGCTTTTTGTCCTACAATCAGCTGCAAAGTCCTTCTCTTTCTCCGTCTCCACCATCAGTTCATTTCTCAATGCTTCAATGCATTAATGTGACATGAGCAGCGACGTCCAAATATAATTGGCATTATATTCCAACTCCGTGAGTCTATGCTTCAGTGGACAGGTAAGCTACTGGGACGGCAGACAGAGAGGTGAACTGGAACACACACACACACACACACACACACACACACACACACACACAAAGCCTGCCCGCTGGCACAAATGAACACACTCACTCACACATGAACAAGCAAATACAGGCAGTTACAAACACAGACAGAGACACCGTCCTCCACCTCACTGTCTACTCTGCCTTTCTCTCTCTCACACACACACACACACACACACACACACCTACTGCAAGGGTTGACATCAGTCTGACGTCTTAGGGTCGGTGAAGCCAAAGCGATCCAGTGGGCGAGGAGAAATGACTGTCAGTGGGTCGGATGTGTGTTCAATTATAAAATCTAAATGGATTAGGATTCAGGGTGTCTGACGCTCTCACAGCTCCACAATGCAAAATGGCACCTTGTGCGTCAGTATGTCGTACCAACACATTGCTGTTTTGATACATCAAGTCATTGTGATTATTACTATTACTATTATTATTATTATTATAATACATTGTCATTATGAACTGTCTGCTTATCAGCTGAAAGAAAACATTATGCACTCTTATTCAACAGCTATATATATATATAAATAATTTCAAGTGGGAAGATGTTTTTGATCCCATGTCTTCTCTAGCCTATGTATTACTTTTAAATGTATTCATGCATAAAATAAACCTGCACCAAACATAACTCAAAACATGTCAATCGCTTGCTTTTATTTTGACAACAATGCTTGTTTCAGCGGCTCTGCTGAAGATGATTAAATCATTTGTTCATTCATGAAGATATTAAATCATTTGTTCATTCATGAAGATATTAAATCATTTTTTTCATTCGTGAAGATGAATACATTATCTCGTCAAACACTGAGGACGACTCTATTCTATTCTATTTAAATGTTTCAGAGTAGGAAATAGTTTGTGGGACAATCTGTGAAATTATTTTATTGTATTTATACCAGGCGGCAACTTCCGGTTCTGCCGAGTGAAGCCGATGCGGAAGTGTCTTAAACCTGCATTCTCTCTACTGACCAGCAGGGGGCGACTCCTCTGGTTCTATAGAAGTCTATGAGAAAATGACTCTACTTCTCTCTTGATTTATTACCTCAGTAAACATTGTAAACATGAGTTTATGGTCTCAATCTCTAGTTTCAAGTCTTCTTCAATACAACATGATGTTCATTTAGTAAGTTATGGTCCATTTAGAGTCAAACAGACCATAAAGCAGGGTATGCTTTAGGGCGGGGCTTACTGTGATTGACAGGTCGCTGCCACCACCAGAGACAAAACGGTCACTTTTATCGGTTTGCACAAAAACAACATGGCGACGGCCGTAATCCAAAATGGCGAAAGTGAAGTTGCCGAACTTGAGGCTTCATAACATCAGTCCACAAACCAATGCGTGACGTCACGATGACGACGTCCACTTCTTATATACTGACTATGATTTATTCCTTTATAGATTTAATATGACGGCTGAGCGGATAAAACAGAGAAATGATCTGTCAGAGAAAGATGTAAGGTGTGGAGAGGAGAGCTGACAGGGTGACGACAGGCAGCTGCACACACACACACACACACACACACACACACAGAAAATCATCACAACACACAGTCTAATACAACCCATCAGCTGGAGGAGGTGTGAACGGTCTGCTCCCTATTGTTCTTTCCTATTGTAGACACAGCCGAGCGCATTAGACCGTCACCTGTAGCGAGCATTAAAACGAGTGTGAGAAGATCTGCACAATGTAGAATTAACCAGATGGGTCAGAGTGTGCCTTGTAAACAAAGAAGAATCTGACAAAACTATATGTATATATATATATATATATACACTTGGGTCAGGATTTCATCACAGCCAAACAAACAAACTCACAGCTTATCTTTCCTCTGTTCCCTGACTCCCTCCACTCCGCTCTGACTCCCTCCACTCCGCTCTAACATCAGTCATATAAATAAGGTTATCGCCTGGAAGTGAGATAATCTGTGATCTCCATGAATCTTTTTCCCCATTTTAGATCATAATCTAGCCCGCTGCCTGTGGCGGAGAGTGAAGAAGGACTCTTCTTACTCTCCTTGTAAATCCTACCCCAAATCGTGCAGAACAACAAATACAGCTGCTAGATAACATCAGATAAGACCCATGTACACGCCGACACCTCGTACGGTAAAGGGATCTGCAGGTTGTGTGGGGTTCAGAGCGAGGTTAGCTGCAGATACCTTGAACGCCGACATCCCTTTAAATCTAAAAGGAGGTGATGCTTCTTAAAGCTCTCAAGTATTTTTCCCAAGCACACAACTACGAAACCTCGCTGCACTTGTAGCTTCCTCTTTGGCAACAAGCTACGATTCTTTTCCTAAAGATGGAGACACTTCGACTTGGATTCCTGCTACTAAGACCAGCGTTCTGTGCTCGGCTCAAGAGACAGATACTTGTTCATTCACTTTTATTTGCCAGGCTTTTATCTATGTGCTGCAAACAATAGAGCACTTTTTGTGTTATGAATGTAAAGAGCTTGTATCTGTTCAATGTATCCTCACAACGGTTCGTTACTCCTCGTTTTTCGTGCGTTTTCCTACGAAAGTCCAGCACGACGTGTCAATTTACGCTTGTTTCAGCAAAAGAGACCATCAGCGGGAATATATCAGAAATATCGCAAAATCAGACGAAACAAGGTCGAACAAGCGGCGAAGTTTGTCGTTCGTTCCCAGTGTGAAACGGGAACGTTGATGTATTTGTCACGTGTCTTGAGTACTCTTCGTAGTTATTTCAACCCAAAAGGCGATCTTCTCCTTAACCTAACTAAGTAGTTCTGTTGCCTAAACCTACCTCAATTGTTTCCTTTGAAGTCAGAAGTTTATTGTACTGTATGCATGTAACCACGACACCACGACCAGGTTTGAAATCAGTGTATTACTTCCTGAGAAAACAGAGTTTAGTGACAACGAACGGACGGTGAAAAGGATGAAAAAAGCAGATGTAAAAATCTCTTCTTAATCCTCCTCAGAGAAGGCTTTACAGCAAAGTGTCAGCCTCATTTGGTAAAACACTGACGAGACAGACTTCCAGTCATCTCACCCAAATTGTTTATTCGGCAATCATACTGTGTAATTCAAAAAAAGCCACATGTGGCATTTAACAGGTTGGCAACAGTTTATTCTCGCATCCCATCTTCAGTTGGTTGATAGCGAGTGCATCGTTATCGGGCTCTTATAAAATGTCACAAATCCAACAACCCCGTACAATAAAACTAGCAATTATGTTTTGCAAATGTTGGGATGTGGATTGGCCAAAAAAACAAAACACACACACACACACAACCCACATTTCACATCCAACACCGTGGAAAATATTAGTTTGGCAGCCTGCGAGAGTCGAGGAGAGGCATGCTGGGAGGGGCGGCGGTGGTGTGCTGAAGTGTTACTGCCTTTCATAGCCCACGTTCAGTTTAGCCTATAATTGACTTATAAGCTGCATGTGGGTGTGCAATTAACTGAAACCTAATTAAGGAACTGCCTGAAATCTGCATAAGCAGTTAAGCCAACCTGACAACAGCCTGCATCTATAATGGAGACTTCCTTTTTATAGACTTTTCATTAAACAAATGCTCTGACATTTGGAATAAGTGAGCTCTTTTGATCAACCTGCTGTTGACAAACCGCATTCATGAGTAGTTTTTAGCCCCAAGTGTGTGATGCGGTCATGCTTACGTCTTTTTTGTTTCTTGTGGTTTATCGAACTACAAAGCGAGGAACCTCTGTCAGTGTAGCGGTGTGTTTGTCCTCGGTGTATCTCGAGAACCGTCCATCTGATCTACTTCACACTTGTGTTACTGGAGGAGACCCAAGGATGGCCAGATGGTGGAGCAATAACAATGAACTTTACGCTTTGGCCTTTAACTGTCAGAGAAACAACTCCAGATGAATCCATCCAAATAAGACATTATTTGGATTGAGGGTTTTTTTGTCCGCCCTTCCAACAAATATTGAGCAAACTTCACCGAATTTGGTACAGAGCATCTCTGGACGAAGTCTGAAAAAGTTCCCGTTTCAGATTTTTGATGTTCCACACAGTTTTAGCTGGCCCTCAAAGTTTGCTCAAATGCTGTGGGCGGGGCTTGTGTTACAAAAAATCTCTTGATCACTTTGTGCTAATGAAACCACATTTGGTGGACACGTGCAGATATGATGTCTGAGTGAATGTGTAGAAAATGGTGCCATTTGGCTGATGGCACTATGAAGCATCATCATCTAACTATAGAGCAAGGAATGTGTGTGTGTGTGTGTGTGTGTGTCCTTTGCATGTCTCAACAACCATCCATCCGATCTACTTCACACTTGGCGAGTGTATTAATGAAGTTCCAAGGATTGTTTAGTGTGTGTGTCGAATGTGGTGCAATTGGGACACGTGACACAAACGAGCGATAGTGCTCTGTGCAGCAGAGGGGGCGGGGCTTCAGGGCTCAGTGGAGTGAGTCAAGGAGAGCAGCTGAAGTCTGACTTGACCTCATTGACTGTCTTCCCTTTTGCTGCTGGATGCTAGATATACTGACGTTACAGCCAAACTCTTACCAGGAGAAAGGGGCAAAGCAATCCTTAAATCCACAACAAACCAATTCTAGTGCAGAGAACGGTCTTTGACTCATTTCCAAACATTAGATGCTTAATTATGCTTATGTTCATCCTCAATGTTTAACACTGAGGACATGATTGGGAAGTGTCCGAGAGAAGGACACACAGATTACATAAGGAAGTGGTTTACTTGAGGAGCACTTTACAGCAATTACTTATTAATTCTGTCCAGACTGGTGGATTATGGGTATTTTAAAAGGTTACCTGTCAATTTATTCAACTTAAAAAGGAAACCTGGTCCAGAAACAGATCATTACAGACTGGAATACGTTGGCTGTTTCCATCTATAAGGCCACTAAAAAATAAAATAATGTTATTTGACTTTACCAAGAAATACAGTATGATATAAACACTGTAAATGTCAAATTCTTAAGCCCTCAAAAAAATACTTGTTTCTTTTCCAAGATCAGTTTGCCAGCAGTGTGTATTGGGCCCAAGTACAGCTTAGACTATAACAACATACATGTGTCTATGCTGCAGATACATGTGAATGCAGATTCTGTTCATAGAATGACTCATGCTTTCCTCATGTTTGTGGGGGTTAACCCATGGTGAGTGGTTGCAGGGATTGAACTTGAGACCGTAGGATGAGAAGGCTCGCTACTCAAGCGTCTCCAGTACTGAGCTCGTCGATGGGCATTTGTGCAGGAGAAGCCAATTAACTGTGTGTGGTTTGATTCTGTTTGGACAAGCAGATGGCAATGCTAAATGTTATGCAGGAAATCTTGAATAAAAGCGTGCACAAAGCATTTCATTTCACAAAGCGAGGTACCTGGATAAAAAAAAAAGCTTTTGTGTTCATGTGAAAACGGGGCTTGATCTGAAACACACAATTGAGCGATGTGCAGCGCTACAGAGCCAAACAAAGGTAGACATGAAATCCATGTTTGGTTTGTGAGTAGATAAAGAAGCACAGAGTGGGAAACACACACACACACACAAAAGCAGACATAAAACACTCACTAACCGACACTAACAAAAATGTCACACACAACAAAGTCACGTGCATGGACTGTGCATTCACCGACACACACACAAACATGTACACCACACACAGAGCGTTGCAGAAAAGGCCATAAGGCATAACTCTCTGTGGAGCTGCCCTGTCTGTCTGTAGGTCAGCCAGCTAAAACTGCAGAGCAGAAGGGGCCACACGTATACACACACACACACACACACACACACACACACACACACACACACACACACACACACACACACACACACACACACACACACACACACACACACACACACACACACACACACACACACACGTACACATGTAATCGCAGAGCGACAGACACATACATTCACACTCTCGTCTCACACTCTGTCATCCAATGAGAGCAACAGTCGCACACATGCACTGACACACACACACACACACACACACACACACACACACACACACACACACACACAACTGTATGAAACGAGAGTGCTCCTTTGCAGTTTAAGGACATTTAAGGATACAAAAAGCTAATCCATGTGGCTGGAGACTGAACCGTATCAACACTTGGAACCCTGTAAAATAAAGGTTCCAAACGGGTTCTTCCTGAAGGGCTGGGGTTCTACGGAACCATATATTTCTAAAGAACCATTTGTTAAAAAAAAGGGTTAGGTCTAGAACCTCCAGAGTGGGTTCTCGATGAAACCCTTGGAATACAAAAGGGTTCTTAGTAGGGCTGCAACAACGAATCGATATAATCGATCAAATCCGATTATTAAAAGAGTTGGCAACGAATTTCATTATCGATTCGTTGTGTCGCGCGACTATTACGCCACTCAATAAGTCGCGGAGATGTTTGAGTATAAAAAAAATAAAGGCCGAAGAACCTTGTAATGTTCTAGTTAGCACCATCATTTCTAAGAGTGCGCGCACACACACACACACACACACAAAACATGATTTATTCAACAAGAAAGCTGAGTTTCATTAGAGGGTGAAACATTTTTTATTGAAATAAAACAAATCAGCACGCTTGCTTGAAATACAGAATGCAGTGATAGTAATGTGTATTTGATGAATAGTTCAATTTATTTGTGTAAAAATTCAAACTGCAAAATAACGTCTGCAAGGTATCTGTCTCTGTCGTGGTTTGTAAGGCCATTAGTTGAGACATTAGAACCACAACTTGTAAATGTGTTTTCTCCTCAGATCAAAGTATGAATTACGGGCAACATTATCTGAATGCAAATGCCTCGTTCCCAGTCGTAATAAATGATCCAGAGGCCTCCCATCTGTCTTGTGGATGCATGTTTCCTAAAAGTCAGGGAGCTGATTTATTCTCCTCAACCTCACCTGGGTCACATTTTATTTTGTGATACTTAGGAAGCTCGACGGTTGCATTGAAACTGTGTCAGTTTCAGTGTTGTTTCCTCCACTTCATCTCGCCTTGTGGAGTTTGTTGTTTTCTCTCGTCTTTATCGGGTGGAAACAGGCTGACGTAATTCTTCTTTAAGAGCTTTCCGGGGACATCCAGACATGGTTTACTGAGCTCCGCTTCACAGTCTTGCTGTGTTCTTTTATTGAACCTTCACAATTACAGGACAAGAGGTTACCTTTCTTGTTTGCACTGTGGCTGGTTTGACAACAGTTACAGACTTCAGGGGACCTTGTATGTTGGTAAATTTGAGTCTAAAAGCATTGATGGCTTAAAGGTGGGGTGTACTTTGAAATAACTATCTGGTACAATGTGTTGTGTGACAACAATGGAGAGCAGATTCATGACAATCAAAGTCAAAGTAGAAATTCTGCCAACATACAGAGCAATAATCGTTTAAATATAGGTATAACGCAAGACCCCTGGAAGAGTCCCAGGCTTTAATGCAAACGTTGTACAACAACTTCAAAGTCCATCGTGTGATGCCACCTGGGCTCAAAAATACTTTTTTTCCCATAGACTTACATTGAGAAAGAGTACAAACACTTAAGTGGCCCTTATTTAAATAGTTAGGTCCAAAAGGTTGACAAATGCGCTAATAGTCAAATTCTGAGTTATTTTCTGTCCTCCGATCGTGGGACTGAGAACGAGGTTGGACCGAGCGCTGGGAGGCCGGGTTAAAGGAAACACTAAAGCACCTGCTCAATGGCCCCCAATGGATGTTTTGCTTCATGCACCACTGAGCAACTTTCATAGGAATGCCGTATATAGATAAATTAAAAAACGTCAAACCAAAAATAAAATGCATGATTTGAATAAATGAGTTTATCCTCTTTTAGCTAATGTTCCCTCAGATGCAGTGAAATGGATACATTTTGTGATGTGCCAGTAAAAGCTCCAAGCGTGTGTTGACGAAATATGGACCCTAAATACATTAAAGTCGGATTCAATAATGGCAGGAAGTGATGGGTGAGCAGAATATTTATTTTTGACACATATTTGCAGGCCCTGTTCGTCTATTCTCCTTGTTTTTTCCTCGTGTATTTGGGAAGGTGGTCATCATTTTAACACTCAGAAGTCGGCCTTCTGTTACCAAAGGTTGAGAACGTGACGTGAATGTCGGATTGTTGAAATGTTAAAGAAATTGTATATTAGTGTCTACAAGTATATAAAGGGGGTTAGACAACCTTTAACAAGCACTTTATCTGGCGCGTACTGATGCATTAACAGTCAAAATTAAGTGTCCACAACAGGAAGCTACCCATTGAAATAACACTCTTTTACTGGTGGCAAACTGCAGCACCAGTGGAGATTTGGGGATAAATTCCCTGCTCATTGGCCCCTTGCCTAAAGCTGCTGAGGGGGAGTGAAAACACATTCCCTCCATCCTCTGATGTGTCGCCTGCTTTTGATATCTTTCTCTCCTTCTGCTCTGTTTTTTATTATTATTTCATAGTTTTCATAGATGTTGTTTTCTCGTCTTTATCGGGGGAGAAGAAGGCTGATGTAATTCTGCCGCATCGAAATGCAGCTGTATCATTCTGCAAGTGGATCGATAAAAAAGGGCATTTTAAGATTCAATTATCTTTTCTTTTTTTCCTGTTCCATCTCACACTCGCTCCCTTACGACTTTCACGCTCGCTCCCTTACGACTTTCTTTCTTTTACTCGCTCCATCTCGAGCTCATTCCTTTTGCCTCATCTCTCTCCGGCACTACTCGCCCCCACCTTTACGCCACCATCGCCACTGCGCACACACTCAACGCTCTTATCCGCTGTGATATTGCTGAGCTCTGGCTTACGTAGTGGAACTTGCAGCAGGGTTTTTGGAGTGTAATGGAGAGGGTATAGCAGAAGAGCGGATACGCAGCAATAAATAGGGTCTTCCACATTCTCATTCACCAAACATCAAAGTTACAAACTACGTTACAAAACGGTGTCATGGGTTGGTTTCTCAGACAAAACCAGGAGAGTTAAACGTCAATGGTTAACCTTTAAGATTGAGCAGTTTGTTGTTTGTCTAATACATATTTAGTGGAGTAGAGTTATACGTATTCTTGACTGGCTGTCTGATGTTCATACTAGTTTTACATTTGAGACTGTCGATACTTCACAGTGGAAATAAAAGACAATGATGGAGGCATTGCAGAATATGTAGACGGTTAAGCCAACCCTGTCTCCTAGAAATCATGTTCACAAATTACTAATTTGTTCCAGGCAGCATCCTCCTGACAAGTGAAGCCAATGCGAGTGTCTTAAAACCTGCATTATCTCTAGTGTCCACCAGGGGGCGACTCCTCTGGTTCTATAGAAGTCTATGAGAAAATGACTCTACTTCTCTCTTGATTTATTACCTCAGTAAACATTGTAAACATGAGTTTATGGTCTCAATCTCTAGTTTCAAGTCTTCTTCAATACAGCATGATGTTCATTTAGTAAATGATGGTCCATGTAGAGTCAAACAGACCATAAAGCAGGGGATGGTCTTACCTAATATGAGACGGATAGAGGGCACATGCCAAAAAGAGAGTAGAAAGAGAGGAAATCCTTTTGTTAAGAACATGATGGACAATCAATGATAATCCTCATCCCTGAAGTATTTAAATTGAGTCTCTGTCTGCTTGTCTTCCAGGGATTCATCAACCACTTCTCGTCACCACCATCTTTAAAATCTGCAGCCACCAATACTTTCATAAAACCATCCTCACCGTCATTAAATCCGCAGCCTTCAACAGCATTCAGTCAACGGTGAGTAACTCGTCAAACAGGATGCATTAGAGACGCTTTGCATCTACAATTCGGTAACCATAGAATTTGCATGACGGCTAACCCAGTAGCACATAGGCTAACCTAGTAGCATGACGGCTAACCCAGTAGCACATAAGCTAACCTAGTAGCATGACGGCTAACCCAGTAGCACATAGGCTAACCTAGTAGCACATAAGCTAACCTAGTAGCATGACGGCTAATCCAGTAGTACAAAGGATAACCCTGTAGCACGAATGCTAAACCCCAGTAACAGAAAGACTAACCCAGAAAAACCGCCCATGGCGGTATGTAGTTCATGGAGCAGGTCCCTGGTGGGCAGTTCCTCTCAAGGCAAGTTTATTTGTATAGCACATTTCAACAACAAGGTAATTCAAAGTGCTTCACATAAAACCATTAAAAGCATCAAAACATAAGGCAAAAGAAAAGGAGATTTAAAAACAATTAAAAACATTCATTAAAACATTAAAAACAGTCATTAAAACAAATAAAATACAGTAGTAAAATGCAGAAGAGTCTTCAATGTTGATTTAAATGAGCTCTCAGGGAATCATCAGAACTTTTTGGCCCGAAAACTTTCCTAATGTTGATGTCGTAAAGTATTTCTATAAAATAGAAAGGGTACAGAAGGGTACAGAAGGGTACAGACGGGTACAGAAGGGTACAGACGGGTACAGCAAGGGCAGCGGTTGACGGTGCACCAGGACATGTAGCAATTTAAATTTAGGACACAGTGAGGACGAATGAACAGGAGCGCAGATGAAGCTCCCCGCACAAGACAAATGATTGCCTCTGCGAGCAGATAATGACAGCAAAGATGCAGATAGCCTGAAAAGCACACAGATATATATATATGAGGTGTCGGAGCAGTAGATTGAATGTGTGTGTTTGTGCGAAAGGGAGGGAGATGCAGACCAAGGGCGTCGGGGGTGTGCTATTCATATTCAGTAGAAATAGAAAGAAAATTTAAAAAAGATTGAGATATGGAGTTTGTGTGTTAAAGCGCCAAAGAAAATCAAAGAGAGGAAGATGGGGCTGAGGTACAGCGACGGTGACACTGTGATTGTGTTGTAGAGGCTCCCGGGTGGTCTTGCAGGTGTGCCGTGTAACCATGTTACCTCAAAGTAGTGGGTTTGAATCTGATCAAGAACCTTTTGTCACCCCTGTTTTTCCTCTGTCACTCTTCAGTCCAGACATATACAGTATATTTACAAAATCAAGTTCTAAAAATGGGCATAAACATAGTTTGTCTTCTCCCACACAGTCTATGTTGGCTGTGTGGGGTCGCCAATGCATTCTTCCAGGGGCTACACATATAACTAAGTAATCTATGTTGCCTGAAACCCAACGTTTTAGGTTATACTCACTCAGGACAATGAGCTGCTCGGACAAAAGCAGAGGACAAGAGATGAGGTTGGGAGATTGATAGATTGATAACCTTGGTGAGACAGGAAGCGAGGGACTTCTGCAGGCTTCAGTCTACACCATCAAAAGACTTGACATATCTGCAAAAACAAATGGAGAGAGGAACGATAAAGCCCAGGCCCCTGGATGAGGAGTCTTTCACCAAGGAACAATGCTTTACACCGCATTTAAAAGAAATCTGCCTTCTGGGTCACGCACTGACAAAACAAACTGTGGCTCATAAATCTCTCGTCCGCGGGGATGGAGCTAATCTCAGTTTTGGCCGAGGGAAACCACATACCTCATGCAAAACGGGCATTTTTCTTTTTTTCCCTGGGAAATAAGGAAAGAGGGAAAAACTTGACGAGACCACCGCGTTCGTGAGATTCGACAATATGAATCAACAAAATGTTGCAGTTGCTCTTTCTGCAAGAGGCTCTTGAAGGCGTGCAGCTCGGTCACACGGAGGAGTGCCTCAGAAAGCAATCGAGCCAGAAACAAGCACACAACAGACTTTAATCAAGAGCGAGGCGGAGAGACAGGGCGCCGGGTCGGTTCAGTACGGTTACATCAACCCGAGCACGTGTGTGAGGGTCTACGAGGTGAAAAACAATCTGTCTCCAATGTATGAAAAATTATGAAAAGCAGCAGCGGGGACGTCGCTGGGAACCGACTGCAGCTGGAGTCTTCAGGGGAGTCTACAGAGTTTGGCGGCTTCAATAAACCTCCCTGTTGCAATTAGTCACACTGGATATATAGTATGTTACAGTGTGTGTCATGTGCATGCAACACAGTCTGTACTAGAGGGGGAACGGGACACAAAAGTCACGTTTCGGTACCTTTTCCCGGTTTGGGCTCCAGTATGTTTTCAGCACAGCAGGGAAAACAGTTTAATAATAATATTTCATTTATTTAAAAAATGCAAACATTGAACAGTTCCATAATCCATAATTGTCCATAATTCTTACTGTAAAAGTTAACGCAATCAAGCTTACAGTTAGGCATAATTAAGGGCATAATAAATGCCGACAAATGGCGCGCTGTCAAAACCTTCCAGGTAACTCACGCTCTAAAAGTTCTGTTCTGTGCGCGTAGTAAACATAAACTGCTGGCTGGTTCAGGACGAATACACGTACCCTTTACTCCAGTCCGAGTTTTTTGTCAAACGTCTTGTAAGTTTGTCCACGTTTTGTGCAAGTCTGCTAACCACTATCATGGCTCACATCTTACAGATCATGCGATCTTTAAAGTCCTGCAAAAAAAATCTCTTCTTTCTCCGTCCCTCAAAGCCTAAAACCATCAAATCTAATCCCGGCTGACATCCTACACAAGCCGGAGGGAACAGGGAAGATGAGGTGAGGATGCTGTCCCATCAATGACCCCTCTTCCCTCTGTTGTCGGGGCAAATGTGCAACTCTTTGGAGCGAGATGGACACGCTGCATGCCGGGTGCCGAGTGGAGGAAGCCCTTTCAGGAGGGTTGCATCATCGCACCGACAGACTCCTGTTCCTGATGAAGAGGTCAGCCTGGATAACTTCACCATCATCAGAGCGGAGGGGCGGCAGGTTCGGAATGTATATACATCGTATTCATCATAATATATAAAAGGGAAAAAAGTTTGATCAGAAACTTGGCGGAGAACAGCAGTAAAATAATTATACTGAGGGGATCGAAGAGAAGAGGCAAGCGATATGAAAGATATTTAAAGGGGGAAGAGACGAGAAGAAACAAAAGGAAAGGGAAATAAAAGGAGTAAGAAAATATTATATACAAAATGTAGAGATCAACTGTTATATGTCTTGCTAGTATTCAGGAAAGATAGAGAGAAGAGGAAATACCATATGAGGAAGGCAAGATGAGCTGCCACGGGAGAGGAAAGCAGCAGAAATGTGGGAAGAAGAGAGGAGACGGACGGAGGAGAGAAAGAGACGGGAAACACGAGAGAGAGGAGGAAGGGGGGGGGGCGTTGGGGTGGGGGGTACCGGAGACCATCTGCCTGAGCAGCGGGGGGAACAAAAAAAAAGGCGGGGGATGGGGTGGGGGGCGTGGGAGGGGGGGCGGAAAAAAAAAGGGTGGGGGGAAAAGCGGGAAAGGGAAGGGGGGGGGCGGGTGGGGGGGGGGGTGGGGGGAGGGGGGGGGCGGGGGGGGGGGGGGGGGAAAAGAGGACAAAAAATAAAAAAAAAAAAAAAAAAAAAAGGTGGAAAAAAAAAAAAAAGAGGGGGAAAAGAAAAACAAAAGGGTGGAGGGGGGGGGGGGGAAAAAAAAGAAAAAAAAAAGAAAAGAAAAAAAAAAAAAACAAAGGTAAGAAAGGGGAAAAAAAAGAAAAAAAAAAGGAAAAAAAAAAAAAGAAAAAAAAAAAAAGAAAGAACAAAGGGGAAAAAAAAAAAAACAAAAAGGGGGGAAAAAAAAAAAGAAAAAAAAAAAAAAAAAAGGAAAAAAATAGGGTGGGAGGAGGGGCAAACAGGGGGGGGGGGAAAAAAAAAAAAAAAAAAAAAAAAAAAAAAAGGGGGAAAAAGAAAGGCAAAAAAAAAAAAAAGAAAAAACGGAAAAAAAAAAAATAAAAAGGGGGATTCATAAAAAAGAAAAAATAAAAAGGGGGGCAGGAAAAAAGAAAAAAAAAGAAAAAAAAAAACGAAAAAAAAAAAAAGAAAAAAAGGGGGAGGGAATAAAAAGGGGGGGGGGAAAAAAAAGGGGAGGTGAAAAAGAAAGGGGGAGGGGGGAGAAAAAAAAGGGGAAAAAGGGGGGGGGGGGGGGGGTGAAAGTAAAAAAAAAAACAAAAAAATAAAAAAACAAAAAAAAATAAACTAAAAAAAAAAAAAAATAAAAAAAGGATAAAAAAAAAAAAAAAAAAAAAAAAAAAAAGAGAAGGGAAAAGAAGCAACTTGAGTTGACGATGAAGGAGAGAGAGGAGGCGGTCACTGGATCATTTGCGAAGATTGAAGGGAAAGAAAGAAGAGGAGAGTAAAGGGATGCGGGACAGGTCGGCGCGGCGCCACGTCGATTGTCGACTGAGTCGATGAGTAGAGGCTACAGAGGCCCACCACAGCTTCCTGTTGGGGGGGGAGTCCGGCCAGTATCAGGAGACGAGAGAGAAGAATAAGACGGGTAGGACGGCAAGCGGGGGAGAGGGGAGGGAGGACGGTGCACGGGGGGGTGCTGGAATCAGAAGGAGGAGACTGATGAGAAGAGGGGATGGGGGGGGACGAGAGGAAAGGACATGAGGAGGAAGAGAGAAAGGAGGAGCGTTGTGTTGTTTTTTGCTGTGCATGAGTCACCGTCAGATCCTATTATGACTGAAGCAGCGTTTACCGCTCTCGCCCACTTGCTAACCTACGGCTACATGCCTTCTACACTACACACACACACACAGCACACACACACACACCAACAGGTTGCCACTGCTAATTAGTGAGGGCATTGTGTTGGTGTGTGGGTGTGTGTGGTAGGTGTGTGTGTGTGTGTGTGTGTGTGTGTGTGTGGTGATTGTGGTGTGTGTGTGTGTGTGTGTGTGTGTGTACGTGTTGTATGTTGTTGTGTGTGTGTGTGTGTGTGTTTTCTCATCAGAACAATGCCAGGGTATCGGCTTTTCTTCTAGGGGTCCACAAAAATCACGTTAACACGATTACAATTTTACAGAGATCACCCGACTACAAATAAGATTATGACCCATAATGCACTGCATTGTGTGACGTTTGACACTAAAATATGTCCCGTCGGTGACTGTTTGTTCTTCTCATTCCCGTGAACCTCACAATACGGATCAATACCTAAACCTACACACCGTTGTAGCGAGCAGGAGCTCCGTGAAATCAGCAGCTTTACATCGGTGGAAACGGTTAATTCTGTAGCTTCGTGCAGACTGGTGACACATTTCAGCATCACAGTAAATATATACACAACACATATATATATATATACATATTATATATATATATATATATATATATATATAGAGAGGCTGCTTTTTCTCCCTCTGGCCCATTGTGAACGCTTTATTTACTTTTTTTGTCATACATTCTTGGTGGGGCCACCTTGTGTTTTACGGATCCTTTGTTTGGTACTTGCTTCGTCATGGTGTGATCCCTTCGTTCTTTTGTCCGTATTTTTGTTAGGGCCTTTATTCCTTCGTTTCTTTGCATTTGTGCTTTTTGTACACCCTTTACATTTCTTGCTTCCTTTACTTTTTTTTTTGCACCTGTTTTGACTTGCGAGGAGTTCACCAAAGTCAGACATTTATAATCATACAGCCGGTTAAATCATGTGCTGAACTTTTAACCATCTTAAAATTAAGGACGATTCATTTTTAAAACGCCAGTTTAGTTTTTCCTTTAATTCTGGTCGCACCAAAACTTTTGAACTCTTTATAAATCTTCTTATTCTTTTCTTTAAATCTGTTTTTAATCTCTTTAAAATCTGCCCCAGTTTTGATTCCTAAACTTTCTCTTTGAGGAGGTTTAACTTTTAAACCTGCTTCCTTCCTTTTTGAGATGGATTCAGCAAAATGACAATAATAATAAACGTTCCTCGAAGAAAGTTAATGTACAAACTCAACCTAGTTTTATGATTATTAGAAGCTAAACGACGATTACTAATTCAGATTAAAGTCATTGTTGTAGGTGCAGCCCAGTCTTAGAGGCTTTAAAGGATGTTTGTAATTTCAACTTGAATACGTGGTAAAAAAAGGCATTTCTCTGTTTTTCCAGACATTTAAAAGTGCAGACAGTGACTGTAATGTAATCAAATGTAGCGAATATTTCCTCGGCTCCGGTGGCACCAGCTGTCTCTTTTGTGTGTAAACTGAATGATAATCTGGTGTCCATAGAACTCTGTAAATGAGAAACAAACTCCTTTTCCCAGCCAATCAGAGCGAGAGGGACGGTAGGGGGAAGGAGAGCTCGGTGCGGCGTCGCAATCTCCATGGCGGGGGATCAATCTGGAGGTATTTGTTTTAGTTCAAACATCAACGATCTTTCTCCAGAATTGCTGACTCCACCGTTAACGGGGAATCGAGTCAAGTCGTAACTGATCTCTCTCTGAGTGTGGAAGGCGTCTCGCTATAAACTCAGGCTGTCTGCCAGGCAGCACGGAGTGAATGAAACACGGTATCAAGGTGCATCGATTCAAGCCATTGTTTCTTTATTCTGTCAAATGTTGCAATACTAAAACCTATGTTTAAATTATCCTGACAAATGTCCTCTTGAGGTCGGGAAAGACGACGGGCCGTCTCAATAGTATACAAACATTTTTTATACGAGATAGTCAGATAGTTTAAACAAATCTGAGATTTTCACAAAAGAACCACGGTTTGTGTCCCGTCTCCCGACCGGTTTCTTTTAACTGTGATGGCATTCGGTCATATGGTCATTGTGTACGGCTCTGACCAACAACCTGTGAGGTTAATCTGTGTGTCAATAAGCTGCTGCACGCAGACTGTCTCAGGATGACTCGGGCAGTAACTCTGCAGGGTTTAAGGAGGGCTGAACCCTGAAAGAAGAGATCAATCAAAATGGTCTTTAATTCACAAACGTCAGAATAACACACCTTTTTATTGGATCAACCGTTAACCAAACAAAGAAATCTTACAAATGTACCGGAGGATCTTTCTCTCAAACCGATCGCTGATTCATTCATTCACACATTTGGAACTATTCCTTCTGGTGTCACGTCTCCGGCACAAACATTCAGGAAATGCACGGACACAAAGACGCCGTCTCAACCGAGGACACTTTACAGAAGACGAACACGAGAAACATGTGCCCGAGGCTAAAACCTCCACGTGGCGAGCGGTCTGAGTCGCCCTCTCCGCTGGGTCATTGGGGGGGGGGGCAGAGTCAGTCAGAGCTAGCACTCTCAGAGCCGAGACGTCATTGGTATCAACGAGAACGCATTCGTATCGGCTGAAGAAAACATCAGACATGCTCCGTGTGGGTTTGCTTTAGTATTGTATTATAGAGACAATAAGCTATCTTACATCTTCAACAACACCGCGACCACCCAAACGAGCACAAGATGCCCTCTGTTGACTCTTTAGTCGCACACACACTTTGTTCCTTTTTCAATCATTATGTATAACAAAGAGATCTTAATTAAGGCCTCTGCTGTTCTGATGCCTGACAGTGTGTGTGTGTGGTGTGTGTGTGTGTGTGTGTGTGTGTGTGTGTGTGTGTGTGTGTGTGTGTGTGTGTGTGGTGTGTGTATTAAGGCATTTCAGATCCTAACTATCTCTTTGCCGAAATGACGTCACTGATTGAATTCCAGTTCATTTCAAAGGTTGAAGTGCAAATGAACCAGTTTGCTTGGTTTGCTTCAGCGAGATGACTTCATATTCAGTGAGCAGTTGTGACTTCTGCGCTTCGAAACGCTATCGCCGTTTGACGTTACGATCAATTCCTGTGACCTTTTCAGCCGAAAGTGCGGCATGTGGCATTTTCAGACGTCGATATGTCATCGGAAAAATGATTGTCATGATTACTGTGTAAACAAATGAGACCCGTCTGTCTGACATGTGATATGGAGACGATCAACGCATCCTCACACACGGGTCGTATGATTCTCCTCATTTTTCGTGCATTTGTCGAAGAAAAGTCTAACAACACGTGTCAATATCCGCTCGTTAAATGCATGCAGTCTTTTCAAAAATAAACTTCCGTTCTTCACGAGGAACTTTAGTTCGTTTTAGGCAACAAAACTACCCGGTTATGTTTAGGGAAAGTCGTTCAAATAACAACAGAAGTGTCGTTACTGAAAGTGCGCAAGTTACCTGACAAAAACATTAACATTGACTTCTCTTTCCCGTTGGGAACAAACTGAAAGATTGTTATTTGTGAACAGTTCTTTTCAAAATAAACTTTGGTTTGCACAGGAAACAACTTTAGGTTCAGGAAAAGTTAAAAATCTAGTAAGGTTGTGTAAAGTAGGCGTATTTTTCTCACTAATAGTCTCATTTAATAATTATACTAACGCCGAGAAATAAACACAAACTGATGTTGAATGTTGCCGGTGACACCTTCAGAGGGTGGGTTTATTTTTTTGTTTTTTTGTGGTTTTTGCTGTAATATCCTCGCCTCCGCTGTACTCCTCTCCTGTCTCTCCCCTCCTCCTCCTCCTCTCCTCTTACGTCCTATCAGCGATAACACAACTAGCCTTATTAAAGAGGTTTTGGGGGGGTTTGGAGCTAAATCACGACTCAGAGTCGTATTACTAGTCCACAACACGTTATCAATGCGCAGGCTAAGTTGCGGGTGCCGGCTTACTGCGACGCGGCTGGTGCTATATGGGATGAGAAGAAGGACTGCGCCAATCGCCGGGCCACTGCCTGCATGAATGTTTTCAAGACTTCTCTTTTCTTTTCTTCTCACGTTCGTTCTGCTATTGTATCTGTTCCCTCTCTGTTAATCTGCTCTCCTCCCTTCGCCTGATAGCGACGAGAAACCGGGGACTCTATCTATCTCCTTCACACTCTCCCCCCCTCATGTCTTATCTGTTTTCCCTCTCAGGTCTCTCTCTCATCTCTCTCATCTCTCTCAGCGTCTCTTTTCATTTGTCTTTTGTCCTCTCTCATTCTCCCCTCCGTCCGTCTTTCATGCAAATCACAGAGGCCATTGTTATTTGTACCCTGAATTTCCCCACATCGTCTGCATGATAGGTGACTGTTGCCTGCACAAACATTCTCTCTCTGACACACCACACACACCACACACACACTCCACACACACACACACACTTATCCATAATCTGTCCTTCCAGCAGGGGAATTGACGTTTTGATCAAACAACTGTTCACAGCGGTGGCGAAGCTACTTATAAATGCATTACACACAGTGGTTGAGCGCACACACACAATGCAAGACGAGATGTAATGCAGAGAAGATAAGGTGTAGACGGTATCTACTCAACGTTTTTTTTTTTTTTTTGTTATCTTTCCATCCATCTACCGATTTTTTCACGTGGGTTTTGGCAGTACCGTCGAGGTTAAGGGAAGCTCTAGGACAATCGTTCTCCATCTCTCTGCCATCATTTCCTGTCATCTGTGAGAATATAATCAAGAGAGGCCGTGAAGGCCAAGTCCACGCGGGACATATTGGGGCTTCTGTTAACGCCGTTTCTTTCCCCGTGGTTCTGAAAAAAAATGAAATCTCTCCGTCGATGTAATTTCAGAGAGAAGATGCCAACCCTACTTCGAGGAGCGACAGAGAAAAAAAAACAAAAACACAAAAAAAAAACCAAAACCAAAAACCCCACCAAACAAACACAACACCAACCAACAAATAAAACCATAAAAAAAAAAATTAATAAAAAAAAAAACAAAAATAAAAAACAAAAAAAACATAACAGACTAAGCTGTAATTGAAACAGTCCTCAATGTAATAGTGATCAACATGAGCACATGTGTCCCATCAGCGAGAAGATCCCTCTAAATCTCACTAAAACTATTTACGGCATGCAGTTCACCAGAAACTCCTTCAGCTCAGACCTCAAAGCGGGCGCCTCCGGGCAGTAACCAGCCAGGAGCAGAGCTCTTCACCCTCTCTTCTCCTCCTCCGGTTCCCGCCCGGAGCCGGACAAAGCTCCCTACGCTAGCTGGAGACCCAAGGGCACGGTATAGGTCGGGCCCGCTGAGGAACAGCTTACCCTATTGATCCAGGCGAACCCACGGGAGCGTCATTTTGCGCGGGGGAAGAACCTAGTCCAAGAACAGTAGCCACAACCAGACTGTGAGAGGGGCAAGAGCACGTCAGACACCTGCTGCAGTGGAAACGATGAGGTTTCCTGAAGGACTCTGGTGCTCCTGAAACCGATTTCATCCAGGGACCGCCACTCATCAACACAAAATGAAAGTTCCTCGTTTTTAATGAAGGGATGTTCTCACAGGATTGTCACTGAGCGGCATTCTGTGTGAAGGGAAGGGTGGGGGTCTGGACAGTGAAGAATAAAGGCGGAGGGGGGGGGAGGAAAGTTGCCCCCACCCACACCCCCCATCCTCTATAAATATGACAGACTGCCTAATTTAGGGACCCTCAAAACAGCTTTCGTGGGGTCCATAAGGCCGTTATCAATTGACAGCAAGGGCGGTAAAAGTCTGGAGTTCTTCTCTCTCTCCTCTCCTATCACTCTTCCTCTCTCTCTCATCTCACTCTCTCTATCTCTCTCCATCTCTCTCTCTCTCTTCTCTCTCCTCTCTTCTCTCTCTCTCTCTCTCTCTCTCTCTCTTCTCCGTCTCTCTCTCTTCTCTCTCTCTCTCTCTCTCTCA
Organism: Leptoclinus maculatus; assembly: GCA_032191485.1. Taxonomy (NCBI): domain Eukaryota; kingdom Metazoa; phylum Chordata; class Actinopteri; order Perciformes; family Stichaeidae; genus Leptoclinus; species Leptoclinus maculatus. The sequence goes on along the minus strand of JAVDOI010000006.1, from coordinate 1,465,001 downwards.
TCTCTCTCTCTCTCTTCTCTTCTCTCTCTCTCTCTCTTCTCTCCTCTCTCTCTCTCTCTCTCTCTCATCTCCTCTCTCTCTCCTCTCATCTCCTCTCTCTCTCTCTCTCTCTCTCATCATGAACAACATTCTGCTCTGATCGCCCCGTCGATCTCTCCATTCCACACTCACTCATCTTGAGCAAACACCTTCTACTCTTCATGCCGAACACACACAAACTCATCTC
>JAVDOI010000006.1:1459749-1464575 GCA_032191485.1 Leptoclinus maculatus | reverse complement strand
AATCACTTATTCTTATTGTTTGTGATACGACGGGTAAACACTGACAGAGAACACAAAACAGAGCATATATACGTCGACAGAAGAGATGCATCACATCACTAAGAAACTACAATATAAGGTTGAGAGTAACGACAACAAACAGTACACTCCAGTTTGGAATTTTGTCCGTCGCCATCTTGTTTTGCAACCAGAAGGGACACGAGAGGGTGGAGCTGAAAAAACACTCTAGACTCTAAATGGACCATAAGTTACTACATGAACATCATGCTGTGTTGAAGAAGACTTGAAACTAGAGATTGAGACCATAAACTCATGTTTACAATGTTTACTGAGGTAATAAATCAAGAGAGAAGTAGAGTCATTTTCTCATAGACTTCTATACAACCAGACTTCTTTTTAAATCACTTAACTGTTCCAGTAAAGGCAGCAGCTTCTGTCATTCACACAACAAAGAAACGTTTCCACCTCATTTAATGCCACAGTACCATTAACACACTGTCACCAATGTGGCTACAGTCGTCTGTTTTAGACCATTGAAGTGTTCTACACACTGTGTGTACACAACCAATCAGTGCATCTGTGTGGGATTGTTGTGCCTCTCGTTCCAAAAACGATTAAACTGCTATAAGAGCCCTCCACTCCTCATCCTAAAGGTTTTGGACATGGGGTTGAGGTGGGAGCTCTTTGCAGGCCAGTCCTCCCACATTAAGCTCAGGAAGAAAACATTTCTTTATGGGCCTGGCTTTGTGCCCGGGAAGGGCATCATCACGTTGAAAGAGCAAAGGGCCTTCCACATACTGTTGTCACAAAGTTGCGACATTAAGAGTCCCGTTCATTGGAAACCTGTCGCAAATTAAAAGAACACAATGTGCAAAGTCGTGGTACACGTACGAACGCCCTGTTGTTATGTATACGTGTACATAGCAGGTAATAATGTACTTCTTTTGATTGCAAAGGGGTCAGTTGGTTTTAAGGCGGAAACCTCTGGTTCTGCAGAGTGAAGTCGATGTGGAAGTGTCTTAAAGCTGCATTCTCTCTAGTGACCACCAGGGGGCGACTCCTCTGGTTCCATAGAAGTCTATAGAAAATGACTCTACTTCTCTCTTGATTTATTACCTCAGTAAACATTGTAAACATGAGTTTATGGTCTCAATCTCTAGTTTCAAGTCTTCTTCAATACAGCATGATGTTCATTTAGTACATTATGGTCCATTTAGAGTCAAACAGACCTTAAAGCAGGGGATGCTTTAGGGCGGGGCTTACTGTGATTGACAGGCCGCTACCAGAGACGTATCTCTACATCACTCCTCCACATTCCAAATATGGTAACTTCAGTTCATCCTTTGCGAAAAAATGCACACTTTTCTGGATATTTCTTTATAAATATTGAAAATAAAGATAATTTATGGATTATTTCTCACAAAACAGAAACTAGTAATAATTCAGACACAAAGTCAATTCCATTTTTTGCTGTGATCTTCTGCTCACTTCCAACTTCACACGTGACCTCAACCTTCAGAAAGGAGTCCAGAATACGGTTTTAATGTAGAGACATCTTTCTCTCTCTGTCTCATCCTAACCGTTGTCCCCACCGGTCTGTCTCTGTTTCACACGCTACACTTTCTCAGCGCTGCAAACATCCACATACGCGCACCGTCGCGCGCGCACGTGCACAATGTAGCTGACCAACAGCATCACTGTCTGCCTCCTCCTGTGTTCATGCTGCAGGACCAACACGCAGCCTCCCAACCTCGTTCTCTTGCACTAACACACAAACACGCACGCACGCACACGTACCCTGACCTGCCAGCATCAGTAGCCTGGCGCAAATCTCTGCTGAAACGGCGGAACAAACCGGTGGTGACACGTGTGCGCACCACAGCGCGCGGCTCCAACATACCAAGCGTGTCCACACACTCACGCGCGCGCGCGCGCAAACACACGCACACACTCACAATCAATTACCACAGCTGCAGGTGCTTCTCAATCAGCCCACAGAACACATGCGCAAAAGACGCACACGCACACGCACACACACACACACACACACACACACACACACACACATCCAGTGATCCAGAAAACTCTCAACACATGAAGCAGAAACCGGAAAGATATAAAGTGTCTCCAGACAACAAACTGCACACATTTAAGCATCTACAAACCCACATCCGCGTGCGACACAGACACACGCACATGCGCGCGCGCACATGTGCCAGCGCCAAACACAAACGCACTTTCATTTGTTTTGCCTCCTTACCTTCCTCGTGCATCCGCTGCAGGCAGAAAGTGAGGTTCCTCCGCCAACCCGGCATGTTCATGAGGGAGCGGAGGAAGAGGAGGAGAGGTCTAGGGAGATGAGGGTGATGATGATGAGGGTGATGATGAGGAGTGGTGGTGGTGATGATGATGAGGGCAGTAGATCCTGTCCGGGTTTAGGTGATGACACGCAGGCGACAGCAAATATAACGATCCCCCCTCCGGTTTGTTCTTCTTCTTCTCTTCTTCCTTCCTTCCTCCGGTGTTCCTCCCCCCGGTGCGTCTATCGATAAACGGCGAGCAGCGGCTTCTCTCTCCGGTGGCGACCCCGCTGACAGTCCGTGTGACAATCGGTCCCGCTGCGGCACCAATGGTCTCTCTCCTTCTCTTACTCTCTTACTCTCTTACTCTCTTACTCTCTGCTAACAGAGTCCAGTCACCCCTCTCTCTCTCTCTCTCCCCCTCTCGCTCCGTGTCTCCCCCGCTGTCCCTCCATCCCTCTCCTCTGATTGTCTGCACTTTATTGTCCTTAATGTACTCTCCTATGTTGTCCTATTTGCTCTACTCTCTGTATCCAACTGTCTCTCCCTCTCTTCAGCTCATTATCTGTTTTGTTTTTTTTGCTTTTTAAGACAAAACATTTAATTTCCACCAATTTAATTCACATACATAGTTTTAGGTGCTTTGATCAATATTTAACAAGTAATTTCTGCATTTAATCAGAATCAGAAACGGTTTTATTGATAAGTACGTTACACATAAGGAATTTGGCTTGGAGATTAATGCGTGATAATAAACACAGTGCAATAGTAAAAGACATCATTTAAAAATAGAAAATGTGATAATTTACAATCAAATATGATAAACAAACAAATTAAGAGTATGTTTAAAATAAGTATGTTAGTGTAAGAGGCAAAATAGGCATGCATGGAGCCAATATGTGCATTGATGTATATTAATGCTTTCAGCTGATGGTGCATCATGAACTCATTCTGTGCTGCCAAACTTTGTTGAAACCCTCACAACATTTTATCTGTCTTTTACTTCTCGTGTAAATATGTAATGAATGTTCAAGACAAGCAGAATGTTTCCTTTAGAGAGAACGAAGCAGCTGTAAGAAAACACGACGTGTTGGTTTTGAAGATTTCATTCAACGTAAACACGATCAATGAAGAGCGGTGAGGTGCAACACTCTGCACACCCACTCAGGTGTTTGGAGTTCTTCGCCAGAGAAAGATGTTGTGTGTTCCAATACATATCATGCATTATGCTAAAAATACCAAGATGTTCTACTACAACCGGCCGCATTTTGCAGTATGTAAGCCAGCATGCTTTTCTGATAATTCTGACCCACAATCCTTTGCACAGCACATACACATATATATATACACACATATATATGTATATATACATATACATATATATACATACACATATATATATATACAGTATATATACACATATATATATATATACATATATATAATAGATGTAAAAAGGATAAATATGCGATTTTCACCAAACCTCTTGTACTAATTAGCGTCTGCTAAATGACTGTAATGTAACTAATGGGTAGTTTCTCAAAGTCCGTTTTTTTTTTTTTTAATTCAAACTATATATATACAGTATATATAATATATAATATCACGTAATGCATCGTACGCATAGGATTGTGGGTGTTTTAGGAGTGCGGAGGATACACACTTTAAAATCCTCCGAATGGAGGACTCGTTCCTCGGTAGAATTCAAAGGATCGTAGTAATTGGAACGGTCCTTCTGCAGGATTCAGTGACGTAGCATCCTTGAAATCCCGCCGTTGAACCCGAGAAAGAAGCAGAACAAGTCAGAAGGTGTGAGCGTAGAGTAAGTGAACACCTGTGAGGGTCGACCATGGCTGTGTTATTAGTTTATTTTCATTACAGTGCCCGGTGTATCAAATACTCCGGAAACTGTATATTTTTTGGCATTTAAACAGAAAGTGCAATTGACCTTACGCTAAGTCCCGCCCCTCTAACGCACACTGGCCAATCATAGCATAGCATCAGACAGCTCTGACCAAGAGGTTAAAAGGAGACTAATGGGTTATGTTTCTAACTACAGACCTGTTTAACATTAGCAGAGTACGTTAGCACATCATTAACTAGCGTTAGCACTTCTATGCTACGCTAGCTACTCAAGGTAAACTGAATGTAAACACATCCTGCTTTTGCTTTTTGATGATTGTAGCAGTGAATAAAGCCAAGGGTCAATTTGGTCTTTTCATAGCTTACGGCCATGCTCCCTTTCATAACTGCATGCTGTGAATATTTCTTCTGTTGTTATTCAAGCACTTAAAGTTGTTTGGTGTATATGAAAACATATATACAAAGGTCATTAATGACAGGTCACCTGGTCCTTAGAGGCTCGCTTGTTTAGAATACTTAAATAAATACTTATCACATAAAACTTACACATCAGTAAATGTTCTTCTGTCCAACACATATTTACCGTCTTTTTGTAAATATATTTCTGTGGTTTTTCATACCTTTCCACAGCATTTAATCTTTAATTATTGACACTTTAACCTT
>JAVDOI010000006.1:1429749-1454749 GCA_032191485.1 Leptoclinus maculatus | reverse complement strand
ATACTTGACTTGTTTCTTTACAGTTCTTGTACAAAGGCAATAAAGTAGTCCATGAATATGAGATATGAGTTTACAGAGAATTACAATCCCTCCTCGGCATTGTGGAGGTTGGTTTATGACGTTTTTTGCCGGTCACACCTACAGTCTGTGGTCATATCTCTGAGTTACACTCGTTGTCTTTTTGATTGTCACAGATCATTTTGTTTGTTCGCACTACGAGTCTCACACTACGGTGCCAAGCGTGAGGAAACAAAGCTTAATACAAGGTAACTGGGGGTTTTATCTGTCATTGTACGACATGGTTGCACAACGAAATTTAGATTGTAGTCCCAATTTGTTACGTAGGAAAGAAAAACAACAACTATGTTATATGTGGAGGGTGGAGGATGAATTAAGGAGTCTCACAGCCAGAGGAAAGAAGCTGTTTAGAAGTCTGGTGGTCCGGCAGCAGATACTTCTGTATCTCTTACCCGACGGCAGCACGGTGAACAGGTTGTGGCTTGGTGGGTGTCTTCTCTTAATATCCCCTCATAGCTCTTCTCACCAATATCACTGATGCTCAGATGGGTGCCAATGATGTTCTCGGAGGTTTTAATCACCGGTCGTAGAGACAGCCTGTCTTGTGCCTGACACATCCCATGCCAGTTTGTAATATTTGCAGTCAGGATGCAGCATTACCCTCTATGAAATGTGCATATAACTATTTAACCATATTGTCATACCACACCTTTGTAATTATGTATTGCTGTGCATGCATGGACACCTGTGTAACCAGAAGTACAGCTTCTAAATCAACATAGCTAATGCATGCAGAAAGTGTAACAGACACAGATAATCAGGAAGTCTCTCCATCGACTTCGCTATCACACCACACCATCTGGCTGCCGTTCCTCAATGTATACTGTTCATGTGACTCAGCCGTTTCAGTCACGGTGCCCGATGTGTTTCAAGTGGGCGGGGCCTATGTACGTCACTATATCAGTACCTAATAATAATATTTATAAAACAAGTTCTATATCATCACCTCAGCCTTCTTCCCTCTTCCGCCCTGTCATCATAGGGTTTATTGATAAGAGATGGTACTAAATTCTACCTGAGCTGCACCACGTGGACGAGTCTGTGTAGACGGGGGGGGGGGGGGGGGGGGGGGGGGCTGATCTGGCGGATCTATTTCTACGAGGACGGAACAGGAGGTCCCACGTGTGACTGACTTGATGCTCCTCTGCAGGAGGTAAAAGCAGGAGATCAGAGGAGGAGAACACCCCCCGGTAGGAAGCATCTTCGCTCGGATCATTTTGTGCCTTTTATTTCATCTTTTTTTTTAATAGACATAAAACATTTTTTTGACAGGTTTCATCCTCACCGAGTAAACCCAGCCTCTGCATCCCCTTGTATCCAGCGTTTTTTTTATTTTTTATTCCCGACCCGGTGTTTTGGATGTGTCGGCCGACCGCAGCGCTGTGCGCGGTGCTGAGCGCCTGTCTCTGCGCGGCGCATCTGTGCGCGGCGGGGAGAAGCCAGCAGCTCAATCACCGACCGGTCATCGGTAAGATTCAGCCCCGTGAACGGGCTTCTGTGTGTCCGTCCGTCTCCGAGAGAGAGAGAGAGAGAGAGAGAGAGAGAGAGAGAGAGAGAGAGAGAGAGAGAGAGAGAGAGAGAGAGAGAGAGAGAGAGAGAGAGAGAGAGAGAGAGAGAGAGAGAGAGAGAGAGAGAGAGAGAGAGAGAGAGACTGTCGGATTATGACTGCTGCTGTTATGTAACTCTAACCGAGAACGTTCGAGAAAAGGTGTGCGTGTGTCGAAAGAGAGAGGCAGGTTATTAGAATATCATAATATATCAAAATCAGCCAATCCTGTCCGTCTTCTAGCTGCTTCTATGAATGCACAATTTTAAAAATACCGGCATCACAAACCAGCTCCCTCCGATGTTGTAGTTATTATCGCCATTAAATAAAATTACACACGCCAGATGTCCACATCTGTATTTGCAATGTTGTGTTTCAACACGAAAAAAAATACCCCAAAAAATATGTGACCTGCAAATACCGGAAGTATTTCTTACACTTTTTCTTGCTAGAATTTTTTTTCTTTTTCATGCTTTATTTGTCTTTGTGTTAGGGTGACGTGTGCAAATGTGTGCTATTACACAGTGTACATTGCAACATTCACAATCACACACAGTCACACTTAATAGCTGTCAATAAGGTCACCTGTTTAGTCTCTGCAGAGGTTCAAAGAAAACCATCCTGAACCTTATTTTTGATCTACGGAAGCAAAAAGCTGTGAGCTTACCGATGAGAATCCGTGTGTTAACGTATTACACACACTGAAGAAGTGATGGGTATTAAGGAGAGACACTCGAGGTGAATCAGGTAAAATAATGAAACTAATAGATAACGCCATGAATCTTCCAGTTGATGATCTACAATGAGACAATCATTTTTTTTGTATTACAGGTTTTCTGAAATGATAGGTCTGAATATGAAAATGAGGCATTATTCAAATGTAACTTCTGTTGAATTTAGGAGAAATCTATATACGCAAATAGGTCAAGTAGTAAAATAAACACCTAAGTCAGTCAGGATGCAGCACCCCCTGTGAAATGTGCATATTATTCTTTACGCTTATTGTCATATGCATGTACATTGTGTGACATGATTAACTGCAAAACCACCAGTACCGCTCTTGAATCAACATAGTTAATTAATGCAATTAGAACATGCAAAAAGTCAAAAATCTTCAGGATGTCATCTTAAATTGTCACATTTGCTCAGGATATTTCTGCACCGATATTTCACAATACTTCCTATCTAAACCAGTATGCCTCCATCTACAATTTGCATGTGACTCAGCAGTTTCAGTAACTTTTGTTGAATTTAGGAGAAATCTACATACGCAAATAGACCAAGTAGTAAAATAAACACCTAAACGTTGGATGTTTACCTTCCTCTTGTCTGGAGGAGGACGTGTTCATGTCAGTGAGGACCAGTGTACGCAAAACGACTTTACATGAAAATATCTAGTTTGAAGTTAATCATATACAGGAAATGTTCGAGGCCACACCCTCACATCAATCAATGATCTTGTTTTATGTACTGTTCCAGTATGACTGAGAAGTTATTCATGAATAACACCATTTGGTTTGTAGGCTGCGTTGGCATCAGCTCTGGCTCTTTCAGAAACAAATTAAAGTTTGGATGGTTAATGATTTGTGAATATTGGGCAGACTTGATGGAGGTGCCTCTTTTTTTTGTTTATTTGTTGATGTGTCTCTTTGTAGTTGTTTTGTGTCTCTTTGTAGTAGTTTTGTTTCTCTGTAGTTGTTTTGTGTCTCTTTGTAGTTGACTTGAGTATCTTTGTAGTTGACTTGAGTATCTTTGTAGTTGTTTTGTTTCTCTTTGTAGTTGACTTGCGTCTCTTTGTAGTTGACTTGTGTGTCCTTGTAGTTGTTTTGTTACTCTGTAGTTGATTTGTGTCTCTTTGTAGTTGTTTTATGTCTCTTTGAAAAAATGTGTTGTCTCTTTGCAGTTGCTTTGCATCTCTTTGTAGTTGTGTTTCTAGTTGAAGTGACCTGGGATGCCCCTGACACTTTGGGCCTCTCGGCCTGGTCGGCCTGTTCAGTAATCATGTGTAGATCAGTTTGTTTTTTTAAAGATATAAGTGTTATTTTTTGTCTCCTTTCCTCTCTAGGTGTGTTGGCGCAGGAAAATCTCCCAGGAGACCAGTTTGCTCGTGGCTCATCATACATTGCGGCGTCCTATGTGAAATACCTGGAGGGAGCCGGAGCGAGGGTTGTACCCATCAGGTACAACATTCAGATGTGAAATCTCTCTCGTGGCTGTCTGGTGTAGCAGCCAGGCTGGATTCAGCTGTAATAGCGGGCTCTGGGGCCACTTTTAGCTGCAGGGTGTTAACCACTTTATCTTTAAAGCATACGTGTGCCGTCATCTTTAAGATCCCATTAAGTCCAGTGCATGCTTTCCCAGGTAGCCGGGTTTCAACATATAGTTAGGACCTGCTTCATGTCTTCAACTATAGTTATTTAAAGTTTGAATCCTTAAGATTTAGGGTCCTTGATTGATAACTGTGATTACTGCGGCACGTGTAATTCAATCCTCCAGAACACATCTCTTGTCTAGACAACTTTAACTGTCTACCCCCCCCCCCCCCCCCCCCCCCGAGACAAATACAATGCATTCCCTGTGGCTGCTTCACAATATAGCTCACCTCGGTGGGGGGGCTTCTTCTGGCTTTGCATTGTGATGTAAACCAGCACATAGTTGTCCCTTTGTGTCTCCTTTAATGGGCCATTTCCTTCGACAAAACGTTACAAAACAAAGAAGAAACCCCATGTGGTGCTCAGCCAGAATACAAGGGCTCCGATTACAAAGTTCTCAATGAATAAGAAGAAAAACCTAAACATTGAGTCTGAATAACTCAATTTAAGGGCTTTTTTTATCTCATGCTTGAAACAAATATATGGCATATATATATAATTTATTTGATATAAAGGGTATTGGTTCATTAGATACATCATTTGATAACATCCTTGTTGTATATTATGATACAATGACAAAACAAAGGCCACTTTAGCAACAGTAGAACAATTAATACTCATTTTAGCTGCTCTAATCTATATTTTCAAATAACAATAGATCAAATCACTGTGTAATGTATTGGTATTGTTGTTATATATCATATCTTGTTGAAATACTTTGTGATCAATATGAAGTAGTCATATCTTATATTCATTTTGTGTTCTCTATAATATTGGGAAATGTTAATATTATTGAGGTGGAGCCTTCAAATAAGCCCAGTGTGTTTTCTGCCTCTTCCTGCTCTGTGATATTATTTATCTCTGTTATGTTTGTGTGTTTTTTTACATTGTGCAAAATAAACTAAACTAAAACTAAACTTGGTATGGAGATGATGAAATAGGAACCACTTCTGCTGATGCTGGAAGCTAGTGATGGCGAGATGAAGCTTCTGAAGTCGGCGTCCAAGATCGTCAAAAAATGTTTTAAAACTTGTCCCAAAATGTCCCACAATTCTGTCTGCTCATTGGTTACATCATCATGTACAGTATATCTTCTCATGAGGAGAACCGGCCTTCTCCAGAGGGATTCATAATGTATTCCTTTGTCTTGGAGAGTTCGTGGATTTAACTGTTTGTATGAACTCCGTCTCATTCTTGTGAACTCGATACTGAAGGAAATGCCTGCAGTGAATTTCTCCAAATTTGGCACAAACATCCACCTGGACTCAAGGACAAGTTGACTAGAATTTGGTGGTCAAAAGTCAAAGGTCAAGGTCACCATGACCTCACAAAAACCAATATGTGGCCATAACTCCAGAATTCACATCCTAATTAGGACAACTACACGCAGATGTTTAAAACGATGAAACAGTGAAACGATGGGCATTTTGGACAGACGGGGACGTAAACTGCAACTGGACTTGTACTTCTACTTCTATTCTAGTTTGAATCTCTTTTTGTGCTTTTTCCGGTCCCCAGAATCAATCGCACAGAAGAAGAATATGCTAACACCTTCTACTCGATAAATGGGTGAGTGAACTGGGGTTCTCTTGTTGTCATCGCTACAGTTTGTGTCATATTGGTAATCTATTTCTTGGTCTATTAGAGTTGTCGATCTTTAATCTGGTCAAAGGCTTCAAACAGCAGGTTTTGGAATACTGTGCAAAGTGTAAATGTATATAAACAGCAGATTTCTTTTCTGCTGCGAGAAGTTGTGCATTTTACAACAGATTATTGTTCAAAGCTGTTAATGCACATCAGTAAAGTCCCATTAGTTCGGCTAGTTGCTGTATAAGTCAACTTAGAGTTATTTGCGATGCATAAATAAGGAAACATCAATGGTCTATGGCTTCACTCTTTTAGTTACTTATAATGTCTTCACGCTCTGTAAAATGTAAGCACATATGTTGCACTCATCACGAGTCATGTTTCGACACATGAAGACTGTCTAAACGTGATGTCAGTGATGCTGTAGGCAAGATGTCCAATCCTGTACAGCCTGAACGGTTAACGGTGTGTGTTTTCCTCAGGCTGCTGCTGCCGGGAGGAGACGTAGATCTTCAAACGTCGCAGTTCAGTCGAGCAGCCAGGATCTTCTACAGACTGGCTCTGAAGGTCAGATATAAAACATCTCGCTCAAGTGACTGCCGAGGAGGGACGGGCATCGTTAGGATTTAATGGATGTGTCTCATTCAGACTGTTGAAGCCACATTGAGCCTCCGCTGTACTCTGTGCGGCCGTATGAGATGGAAGCACTTGTATCGTAGGTGTAAGTAGAGTTACATCGCTCATTCCTCACTCTCCTGTCCTCTGCAGGCCAACGATGCCAGGGACTACTTCCCTATCTGGGGAACTTGTCAGGGCTTCCAGCAGCTGTCTGTCCTCACAGCCAACAAGAACCTGCTCACCCTCACCGACACCAAGGCTGTGGCTCTACCTCTCACTCTAACACCAGGTATTCTTCTTGACCTCTGCTCTACTTCAGAGTTATTATTCTGCATTATATGCTTCACTCAAATGTCATAATAGGCCGTTAAAGGCAGATGATGTCTTTTTGTGATGTATTTAACATATCAGCTATTATAGAGCGTCTATGAGAGTCTATGGAGCAGAACCAGATAGCTGTCTGTCACGGTTTGGAGCTGGCCGATGCTACGATATCATTGGCCGGTCTGCATTTGAGGGGCGGGACTCAGCAAAGGGTGAAATGAGACAAAATCCTTGTTTCATTGTAGCTTCTTACTGAACTAAAGACTGTTTATGACCACAAGTTGGAAATCTTTGCCTGAATCAAGGAAGTCTTTGTTGAAACTCAGTTAGGTTTAGGAAAAGATTATAGTTTGGGTTAAAACTGTATAGAAGTACGAAAGTTACGTGACGAACAGCGGCCTCCTGGCTGAAGGGTCGCTGGTTGTTGCTCCCTGAATATATAGGAATCCTTTTATTTATGACATTTTAACTCCCTTTATAAGAAAGTACATCTGTAATATCACCTGTTGTGTTAAATGTGTGACAATCAGGTCAGTTCTCATGTAAAGGAGATGTGACGCCTTTTTATCTTAACTGAATTGTTACACTAAGTTTGTTGTACACTGTCTCTCTAAATATCTTGAATATTTCTCACACCATCAAATAAATATCCTCTAGAAATATGAATTAGTTCAGCATTATATTAACTATGATATTAAATGGCATATCTTCCAACATAAATCAGTTATCTGACTGACATGCTCATCAAACAAGTTGAACGTTTTTGATTTTCACACTTAAGGGGGATTTCATTTACTGAAATCCTTCTAGAAAATTACTTAAAGAGCAAATATTCCTAACTTCCTCCTGCTACCAGACTGTGTTAGGTATTCGACCCACAGCGGTATCACTCATGGTGCTCCATGTGGGTAGATGTGGGCGGATCCTATGCAAATGAGCCTGAACATCGCTCTACTTACCCTGAAACCACACGTGACTGGCCTTCATCTCTGACCCTGCTGTCAAATGACTTCTTCCAATTGTAAAGCTGTATTAAACAACCCTTTCTACTTATCATTAAATGTCGGCTTCCCCGATGCCTTCATTCACACAGTGAAATGTCTGTATGTTAAATCAAATATCTGTGTGAATGTAAATGGAGTTTTAACTGAAGCAGGACTGTCCTCTAAGTGCTGCTTTATACATCAATCCTCTCATTAAAAAAACAAACTCGGATCATCTAATTTCAGGTTTAAGTGTGTATCATAATCTCAAAGTTACTGCCATCACATACGCTGATGACATTACTGTCATCATAAAAAAAACAGTTGGAGATGGACGCTTTAACAACCTAGCTCTGTATGAACTCACATCTGGAGCTAAATTAAATCATAACACAACAGAGGGAGTTACACCATCAATGTAATATTAACATCAAAGTTAAACCAGAAATAAAAATACTGGGTTTAACATGTTGTGACGGTAAAAGTAGTGAAAGAAATTGGGAAAACAAGTTGTGTGAAATTAAAGAAGAGGTGAAAGAAATGGGGAAACAAAAATACTAATTACAAATCCAGAGTAAATATAATGAAGACTTTCATCTTATCTAAACTACTTTTTTTTATCCAATATTTTTCCTCCATCCAACAAAATGATCATCCAGTTAAATAAACAGTGTGTGAACTTAATCTGGGGCTCAACCAGAGAAGTGACCAAAAGACAAGTGATGTATAAAAGTAAAGAGTACGGTGGGTTAGTGGCCCGGCTTCAGATTACATGTTGCCTTTTTTTTAAATGTCTCTGCTGCCATCTCCAGAAACGCTCTCTGGAGTAATAAACCCATTGAAGGATAAGAACCTCTCGGAGAGCATCAGAGATGTCCGATGGCTCATGGCAGTGAATAGACTCGCTGTAAGAGCCACCGTGTCACGGAGCTGCTATGTCACTACGAAAAAATGTCCCATGATGCATTGTAACACAAAAAACACAAAATCACCTGTTCGTGGACTGTTACAGAGCGCAACATCTGGGCCTCACTTCAAGGCCTCGACCTAGTCTTCAATGTGAACTATACATCTGTAATGTTTGCTCTGTTTGATGAGAAGATGTCCGTTAAACAAAGAGAACTTTACCAGCAAATACATCAACTTCTCTTTTTACACGGGGAACGAACAGCGGCCTCCTGGCTGAAGGGTCGCTGGTTGTTGCTCCCTGAATATACAGGAATCCTTTTATTTGACATTTTAACATTGGATTCTCTTTATAAGAAAGTACATCTGTAATATCACCTGTTGTGTTTAATGTGTGACAATCAGTTCTCATGTAAAGGAGATGTGATGCCTTTGTTGTGCACTGTCTCTCTAAATATCTTGAATATTTCTCACACCATCAAATAAATATCCTCTAGAAATATGAATTAGTTCATCATTATATTAACTATAATATTAAATGGCATATCTTCCAACATAAATCAGTTATCTGGATGCTCCTCAAACTAGTTGAATATTTTTGATTTTCACACTTAATGGGGATTTCATTTACTGAAATCCTTCTAGAAAATTACTTAAAGAGCAAATATTCCTGAATTCTATCTGCTACCAGACTGTGTTAGGTATTCGACCCACAGCGGTATCACTCATGGTGCTCCATGTGGGTAGATGTGGGCGGATCCTATGCAAATGAGCCTGAACATCGCTCTACTTACCCTGAAACCACACGTGGCCTTCATCTCTGACCCTGCTGTCAAATGACTTCTTCCAATTGTAAAGCTTTATTAAACAACCCTTTCTACTTATCATTAAATGTAACTTACCTTCTCCTGTGTTGTGTGAACTGCTTCTCCGGACCTCCTGCCTCGCCACAATCCGGTGTCCGTCCTCTTTAGTGGCCCAGTCCAGCCGTCTCTTCCGAAGTTTCCCCAAGGACCTGCTGCAGTCTCTGGCCGAGGAAAACATCACCTCCAACTTCCACAGATGGAGTCTGTCTATGCAGGTATTTTCTGCTCCCCTTCTCTCATTTCCCTTCATGTTTCTGCCCACTTCTTCTTCTTCTTCTTCTTCTTTTTTTAAGGTGCATGTCAGAATTCTTCAAACAAAGTGTTTGTCGGATCATCAAATAGCATCCAACCCCCCCTTTGGAGGCTGCATCTACCTAGAAATCTGTAGAGCACTTTTCAAAGAATAATCACAAGCTTTCCAAAGTTAGGAAATTCACACAACGTAAGCAGCTTTTTTTTCCAATAACATAACCAAAACAGATCCATCAGCTGAGACGCTTTTACTTCTTGCAAATTAAGGACTTTGCTCCAGGCAATGTCAAAGATAATTGTTTGTGGACAGCAGAGAGTAAACAATACTGGATGTGTTTTCATCTTGTTAAGTCGTGTGAAGGTGTTGGGTTTTTGCAAACCAAAGATCATGGGTTTGAATCCCATCCACACTTTCAAAGCAGACAGGAGCTGTCAGTGCCTGTTTATGATGAATGAGATGGAGAAATATCACGTACTATCAATATACTGTATACTTGAAGTTACTGCCACATACTGTAGCTTTAAAACAAGCGTTTGGTTTACAGTAGTATCACCCTCCTGTTGAGTTTGGGAAACTGAGATAGAGTGCGAGAAATGCAATACAGCCAATTGCTGATAAACGCACTTCAACCTGTTTTTAATGTAACAGCGCTATGAATTGTGGACTTACAGAAAGTGTTCATAAAGGGCTAAAATGATGCATGCCGGTTAGATTTTAGTCCGACTTGATCCGGACTTGCTCTGACAGTAGTACAGCAGTAACTGTAAATAAAAACAGCTGGTTCTTGCTATAGATTAATTAGTTTCATACATGTTATAACTCACCCTTAATCATCAAATCACCATCAGGAAGTTTAACAAGACGAATATGCTCCAAACAAAGTGATTTTCGGATCGTCCAACAGCATGCAAAAGACGCTTTTACGGCACAGAAAGGAAGTGTGAAGGCGTGGTGGCCAAGTGGTAAGGCGTTGGTCTCGTAAACCAAAGATCATGGGTTCAACCCCCATCCACGCCTTGGGATAATAAATTATTTGAGATTCAAAATGAATCACAAAAATCTTCCATGTCTAGTTTGTAAGGAGCTTGCATATATAAACTGTCATTGATCATTTATGTGATATCAGAAACATAAAGTTTTATGTTTACAATAATTCAGTAATTCAATGATAACCCAAAATATGTTTGTGTTATCCACGTAATCATGAACGAGGAAGTAAAAGGGCCGCAAAAGCACACACAAGGCTGGTGTTAGGAAAGGTGGATGGGTGCAACAAACAGTGATCCATCAAGCCAGAAGACCGCTGTTCGCTCCCCGATCGTTTTCAGCATGCAAACAAGGAAGTGCTAAGGCGTGGTGGCCAAGTGGTAAGGCGTTAGTCTCGTAAACTAAAAATCATGGGTTCAACCCCCATCCATGCCTGGCTTTTAAATACCTATATCAAAATCTGACGCTTTATGGGACATCAGGAACGTACGTTATGGTCGCACTCCAGGACAAGCTGCTATTTGTTGAATAAATCTCAGCTCAACACTTGAATAAAAGCAGCTGCTTCACTCTCTGTATTTGCTATAGATACACGTTATAACTCACCCCATAGCATCAAGTCACCATCTGTTAGTTTGTCCAGACAAGTAAGCTTCAAATAAAGTGTTTGTTGGATCGTCAAACGGCAACGAAAAGTAGCACCAAGTGGAACTAAACAAATCCCCAAACATCGTGGCAATGAGACACCTCTTTGAAAGGTTGTGTGAGGGCGTGGTGGCCAAGTGGTAAGGCGTTGGTCTCGTAAACCAAAGATCATGGGTTCAACCCCCATCCATGCCTTACAAGGGTCATAGGATATTAAACTCTTTGTGTTCTAAAAGGAACCACGTCTATACATCCATCCATGTCTAGATCTTTCCATTTCAAGCTGTCATTGATCTTCTTTGTGACATCAGAAACATAAGGTTTTGAGTGTGGCTCAGTTCAGGCTGGTCTCTTCCAGCTATAAGTCATAAAACTGTGCATTATTATTAAAAAATATGTATGGGGACCATTTGCGACAATAAAACAAGCATAGCTAACTGAATTTGTGGCGTGGTGGCCAAGTGGTAAGGCGTTGGTCTCGTAAACCAAAGATCATGGGTTCAACCCCCATCCATGCCTTTGTTATAAGGAGCAAAAGATTCAAACAAACTGTGATACATAAGGGAAAGTTGAATATTGTAAATGTCTCATGTAGGAGTACTGTTTCATATCATCACACACCAATGAATTTGACCGTATTGTTATATTTATTTTCCATGCAGAAGGAGCAAAGTCACTTCAGGGCTTCAAAAACTATATTAATATAAGTCAAGACCTAAAATCTCTGCCTTTGAACCAACAGAACTACAGCCGAAATACCAAGCTGAAGAGGTTTTACAAGGTCCTGTCCACTAACAATGATGGGAAGAAAGAATTCATCTCCACCATGGAAGGTACCATTACTCCCTGACTACTTTGCAGTTTAAATGTTGTATTATTTCATGTTGTTCACTAGTGCACGTGATGCAACAGATAGCTACTGTGATTTCAGCTAGATGGCACCATCACCTCATAACTGAACTGGTGTTTTGAATAATAATAATAATAATAATGAGGGTGATGCTGATTATTCCGATTCAGACGACATTGGGAATTGTAGAGATGATGAAATAGGGGTATTGATTATTGTAATGATCATCTGCCGACAATGTTTCTGGTTCTCCTCAGCCTACCGCTACCCATTTTATGCAGTGCAGTGGCATCCAGAGAAAAGCTCCTTTGAGTGGGTAGATAAGCCGGGCATGATTCACTCCACCGCTGCTGTAAGAGCCTGCTTCTACACTGGCAGCTTCTTTGTCTCTGAAGGTAATGTGTGGTACCTCTACATCCTTTTATTAGCCCAGCTTATCAGGTTGTTACTATTTATTTCATAGCAGAATATATTCAAAATACTAGGTCACTGATTTCACAGGAATTCGATGGAAATTAGTCCGTGGGCCTAATTATCTTCATCAGCAGATGGAGTTTGACGAGTTCTATTTGAATTTCAGAAGGAAATTCTCGCCCATGTTGGCTTAAAATCAATCGGAGACATTGATAATGCCATTGATGATTTGCCATTTTCTATTGTACCAATAATTTATTAGGAATAACCACTTGAGTTGTACCATCTCGTTTTCAAGAACGTATCCTTGAACAAATCCGAAGCTATTCGCAGATAAGACGTATATATTATCCACAAATAATTGCCAAACAAGAAGGATTTGTCTGGAAACAAGTTGAATGCTCAGAGCTCATTCAATTATTTAGCTATGAAGGAAACAGCAGCTGTAAGTTTCTTCACGCTCCTTTCTTTCCTCTCTTTCTCCCCTTCAGCCATGAAGAACCGGCACCACTTCTCCAGCCCCGAGGAGGAAGAGCGAGCTCTCATCTATAACTTCTCTCCCGTCTACAGAGGCGCTCTCGCCATCTTTGTGCAGAACTATTACTTTGATTGATTGACAGCAGCGAAGACGAAACGCACTCGGTCATGTCACAATTTGTCATTAGCAGAACAAGTTTAAAACAAACATCAAGTCAGTAATTAGCAGCTAAGCGTAGCTGATTAGCACAGTTATATGAAATGCAGAGGTGCCGACAGGACAGTGATGAAATTAAGTGATGAATGACACAAGAAGTAAAAAATAAAAAGGGATGATTTTTTTTTTTTTTAACGTGGTTGTCTGACCGGCTCAAAAAGTGACAGTAGTAACATTGAAGGGACTATATTCTACCTCCAGTTATTTAGGTCCGATAATTAAATTAATTTAAACTAATCATGATAATAGTGATAGACACTTTGTGAAGAAAAATAAGATACAATTTCAAATATCCAATTGTTTAATACACCAAAAAAACACATCCCTGTGTTTTTAAAATGCTTAACTGGATGCCTCTACTGGTGTTTCGACACTATTACATTTCATCCGTCTCCTAAAATCAACCACATGGGGATCAACATTCAAAACCACTCAAGTTGCCTCAAGTATGCAGTCATCCACTCCAATAATTTCCCAAATCACTGCCAGTTTGGTTTTGTTTGTTCCTTTGTGTTGTTCCTGTCCCTGTAAACATGTTTCTCTGGCTTTCTGGAGACAACGTAGTCAATAAAAATCGTCACCTCAGCACATAATGTTGGTTTTGTTTGATGAGAAACAAGTTCCCTACGTTGAGCACCAGGCTTCATCCTGTCTACAGTTTTGTAATAAAACAAGAAAATAATACCTTTGACAAATGAGACACTAACTAGGCAGGCTGTGCTTATACAGCATTCGTAGTAAAACCTAGGAAAAGTATGTGATCAACGTAATCATGAACCGGGAAGTATATAGACTGCAAAAAGTCACACTGGGATGCAGGACGGGAGGTGAAGGTGGAGGCGTCAAATAAACACTGGTCTTTCCTCCAGGAGGCCGTTGTGCGAGCAAAACGAGAAGTCAGCGTTCGTTTATTTGTCACTTAACTTAAGTAAAACGTTATTTTAACCCACACCACAATCTATTCCTAAACCTACCCAAGTATTTCAAGACATATTCCTAAACCTAAGTATTTCAAGACATATTCCTAAACCTACGTATTTCAAGACATATTCCTAAACCTAAGCAAGTATTTTACGATCTTTTTTCCTAAACCTAACTACGTTGTTTTGTTGCCTTAACCTAACTAAGTTGTTTCCTGTAATGATGGAAGTTTATTTTGAAAAGACCGTAATCATGTCACCATAATATGTGTTGCTGGACATTAGTAGGAAAACGCACAAAGAATGAGGAGTAACTTTTCGTAAAATATCATATGAACCTTTGTAGGAGGATACATTTAACTAGCCGTGCCTCAATTAACAACTCCATCTGCAGATGCCACTTTAAAATGAAATGTTACTTCTAACCCAAACACAGAGTTTTACAAGATTACAAACTGCCCAGTGCCTCGGTGGGAGGGATTGTTAGTCTCCTTTAGCTGTGAAAAGCCTTTGTTTTGTCAGTTCAGACAACAGATAACTGATTAACACTGATGTTCCCCTGATGCTGCTGAAGGTCAGTTAGAATGTGACTCTGTAACAGTCTCTCCGTATTCCTTCCTCCTTTATGTATTATTGTTATGCTACAGTAGTTTTTCATCCCTCATATACAGTATTCAGTGCCTGCAAACGAGAAATGAAAGAACTACTGTCATATTTTCATGAAATTAATATCAATGATCACAAACCTCTTTAGATGAGTCTTGAGAAAGAGTTCATCTTTACATGATTGTATTCTCGTGTGTCTCTGTGGGCATTTTAACACTTGTACTCTGTTATGTCGTCAGAGATGCTACATATCTCTACAGATTATCAGGTTTTTACATTAAAACATTTGTTTTTCAATTTTACAGTGGGCAGATTTGAGTAAAGCTAAATAAATGACATTCTCATCAAACAAAACGGGTTAAAAAACCTGAAAACATTGTTTTGTCAACATTGTTGTTTATGTGAAAAGTGGAAAAATCTGTTTAAAATCAGTACATTTTTAAATGTAACCTTGAATGTTTAACGGTGCGGCTTTTTCTTCATCAGTCGCCGTTCTAAAACCAGTAAACCAAACCAATGAGGTTCTTTTTTTTCAACAGTTTTATCAAACAAATAACTTGATTTTTATTTTTCAGTCTGGTTTAAATGATCTTGTGTCACCACAATGGAACGTTATGTTAATTGCTGCAAGAAAAGTCATCCGGTGAAAAGTACAGCCAAAGTAAAAATGAATGAATAAAAATCCAATATTTCCTGTTTTTGTTTTTGTTTTATTAATAATGAGTCCTACAAACTTAAGTATTTGTCCAAATCCTGCTTTAGAGCATTCTGTATTACATTTACCAGCTCAACTCAGTGGTTTTAGACACATTGATTGCACAATTGACGATAAAGGCAGTGAAGCAAACCTCGGTGCTTCTAATATCCTTTGTTTCCTCTGAAAAGAAGAAATGTGCAGATTAACTGTAAGTCCCAACATCTGTCTGACTTCTAAAAAGTGTGAAATTAACACAATACTCACCATGTAGCCTTCATCCTGCTACAAAAACAACTGTTTTAACACATCAAAGGACACTTTTTAAAGGATTACGGTCATTGCTGTTTCCACTTTTGGAAATCTAGTCAAATGTTAAATCGACAAAATGTCTTATTTCCAATCTCTTTCCAAACTGTGATTGGCATTTGACCCAAAGCAATATCAGTAACATAATTTGTTTTGTTTCTTATTGTATGTTATTGTATCGTTTGTTTTGTATCTCTTTGTTTCGTATTGTGACGCAGCGCATGGAAGAGCATGGAAGAGCATGGAAGTCAGTGCCGGAACTGACTGACAGATGCGGTTTAATTTTTTTAAATTAAAGATTTTAAAGAGTAAATCCACCCAGGTGACTCTCAAGTGTATCGGCGTGGTGGCCAAGTGGTAAGGCGTTAGTCTCGTAAACTAAAAATCATGGGTTCAACCCCCATCCATGCCTGGCTTTTAAAAACCTATATCAAAATCCGTGTAACGCTTAATGGGACATCAGGAACGTACGTTATGGTCGCACTCCAGCGCAAGCTGCTATTTGTTGAATAAATCTCAGCTCAACAAGCTCAAAAGCAGCTGCTAAAAAGATAATAAAGAATCTAAAATCTAGAATCATCCAAAACTTTGATTTCTTAAGATTTCAACGTCACTTCTCAAAGATTGTTCATTTGTTACACGATGATCAAAGAAGATGAATTTCTTTGTTCAAATCAAACAACTCTTTACAACTTGTGGTTCTTTTTCCACAGATGCTGAATTTGATCCAGAAAGACTCTTGTTTGACATTCGGAGGTTTTTCTTCACACAAACAAATGTTTCAAGACAATAAAGTTCAGTTTTATACACAAAGTAAAAGATGTTTCACAGCTTCTCTCAGACAACACATCATGTCAGGTCATTACATGGACCTTCGCTCAGCTCTTCAGACATCCATCTGCAACACCACAAGTCCCAGAGAGCTCTCAACCCCCCAGAGTCCAGACCAGCTCAGGTACCCCTCACCTGCTCCAACTGCATCTACAACCACTGAGAGATCAGGTTGGTACTAACTAACATCAGCTGTGTGTGATCCTGTACAGACTGAACTATCTGGTCAGGTTTCTCTAGCAGGAGGAGACTCTCCCTCCTCCAGAGAACACAGAGACACTGAGGAACCAGACTTGGACCTGAACCAGAACCCAGGATAAACAGGTTCAGTGAATGTGGTGTTGAAGGTGTGGAGGTGGATCAGTGTGTCAGAGGAGACTCTGTAGAAGGACAGAGAGCCAGCAGGACAGTCCACATACACTGCTACTCTACAGGAGGAGGAGGAGGAGGAGGAGGAGGAGGAGTAGTTGATGTATGTCGCTTTCTTATTGTGAGTGACAGAGAAACCATCACCATCAGAGCAATCCAGACTCCAGGACTGATCATTGCATCCAAACAAACAGTCATAACTGTCTCCTTTCCTTCTGATTCCTCTGTAACTCACTGATATAGAAGCGTCTCCTCTCCACTCGACCTCCCAGTAACAGCGACCAGTCAGACCAGTTCTACACAGCAGCTGAGGAGAGACATCGAATCTGTCTGGATGATCAGGATATGACTGATCCTCCTCCACACATGTCACCTTCCTGTTGTTGTCAGACAGTTTGAGGTTTCTGTATACTGTGTTTGTGTCGAGTGTGAGTTCACAGGAATCTGATGGAGAGAACAAGACACAATACAGCTGCAGTTATTAATCTATCATCTGTTTGATGATGACATCAGAGATGTGAATGAGTGATGTCACAGTTTGAAGATGCTTTGTTTTCATGAATCAAACTCAAAGCACACTTACACTTCCTCAGACCTGGTCTGAACCATCGGACTCCAGCAGGCTCCAACCTGAAAGGAGGAGGGGGGTCAGAGCAGCATGGAAACATGGACATTACATCGCTCTCATACACAGAGCTTTGTTATTCATGTTCACCAGTGGCGGGCCGTGCATTTCATACCTGGGCCTTCAGTGCTGTCCTACTACAGTTGAACCACTTCCTAATAACCTCATTATGACGCCACAGCTACGGTTATTATTTGTTTCCAAGGGTGTAACAATAGTACACGTATTTGTATTAAACCGTTCGGTACGAGGCTTACGAACCGAACAATATTCTTGAATAATACAAGTGCATTTGGAAAATGCAGAAGCTTAAATTGTAGGAAATATAATGTAATTTTTCGGTGGAGCCACTGCGCTCAACCTGGCAACCCACCCAACGTCACAGACAACGTGCTGTCTGACACGCCCACCACAGAAGAACAACATTGTACTCTGGTGAGGCACGTGTCTTCAGGGAGGCTAAGCTAAACTAGCTTAGCAGGAAAACAACAGCAGCACACAAGCTACGAACTCTCCCCGCAGCGTTTAGCTGTTCCCTACTGACTCAAACAGGGCTAAAGCAATCGCCACACAATCCCCATTTGACGACACACCACCTCAAGCTCAACCTGGACAAAACCGAGCTACTGGTCCTTCCGGGGAAGGGTTGCCTGCACCGAGACCTGTCCATCACCATTGACGATACCGTGGTGATGCCAACTCGGACTGCGAGGAACCTGGGTGTGACCCTGGACGACCAACTGTCATTCTCAGCAAACATTGCATCGGTTACACGCTCCTGCAGATTCCTGCTCTACAACATCAGGAGGATTCGCCCCTTCCTCACTGATGAGACGGCGCAGGTGCTAATCCAGGCTCTTGTCATCTCCCGCCTGGACTACTGCAACTCACTACTTGCCGGAGCCCCGGCGTCGGCCATCAGACCTCTGGAGCTTGTCCAGAAAGCTGCAGCTCGCCTGGTGTTCAATCGCCCCAAGTTCTCCCACACAACTTCCCTTCTCCGTTCTCTACACTGGCTCCCTGTAAGAGCTCGCATCCAGTTTAAGACTCTGGTGCTAGCCTACAGGGCAGTGAAAGGAACAGCTCCTTCCTATCTCCAGGCCATGGTCAAGCCCTACACCCCTGCCCGACCACTTTGCTCTGCTCACACAAACAGTTTGATGAGTCTCTGGTAGTTTGAGGTCAGCTTGGTGTGTCAGGGTCATATTAACCAGGCTGACAGTGTGACAGAGAAAAAGTCTCCAGCTCTACCTCCTCTATCAGACTGATTGTCCGTGGCTGCAGCAGGCTTCTTCATACCTGAGAGTTTCCAGTCTCCAGAGTGGATCCTTCTGTCCAGCAGATAGCAGCTTCACTCCTGAGTCTCCTGGATGATTGTAGCTCAGGTCCAGCTCTCTCAGATGGGAGGGGTTGGAGCTCAGAGCTGAGACCAGAGAAGCACAGCCTTCCTCTGTGATCAGACAGCCTGACAGGCTGCAAACACACAAAACAACACACATGTCACATGAACTGAGGGAACTGTGAGAGCTGAAGGTTTATGTTTATTACTGTCATCACCAATCTGGTGACATACCAGTGTGTAAACTTTAAACTTAGTACTTAGTCCAAGAAAAGAAATTCACAGGGTCACCTGAGAGTCTCCAGTGTACAATGTGGACTCTCCAGTCCATCTGACAGCCGCTTCACTCCTGAATCCTGCAGGTTGTTGTTACTCAGGTCCAGCTCTCTCAGACTAGAGGACTGGGATCTGAGAACTGAGGACAGAGCTTCACAGCTTCTCTCTGAGAGGTTACAGCCACTCAGTCTGAAGAGACAATGATGAAGAAAAAATAAAAAATAAGTAGAAAAGATAGCAGCGTATTTAAGTTATGATAAATGAATCAAACTCTCTCTGTACTTACAGAGCTTTGTTGGAGGCTTTGACCACTGGCAGCAGCCTCAGAAGAGCCTCCTCTGAAGCAGAGTATTTCTTCAGGTCCAACACGTCCAGATCTTTTTCTGATGACAGTAAGATGAAGACCAGAGCTGACCACTGAGCAGGAGACAGTTTATCTGTGGAGAGACGTCCTGAACTCAGGGACTGTTGGATCTCCTTCACTAGAGAACAATCATTCAGTTCATTCAGACAGTGGAACAGATTGATGCTTTTCTCTGGAGACACATCCTCACTGATCTTCTTCTTGATGTACTGGACTGTTTCCTGATTGGTCTGTGAGCTACTTCCTGTGTGTGTCAGCAGACCTCGTAGAAGAGTCTGATTGGTCTCCAGTGAAAGACCCAGGAGGAAGCGGAGGAACAAGTCCAGGTGTCCATTTGGACTCTGTAAGGCCTTGCCCACAGCACTCTGGTAGAGACGTGTTAGTTCAGGTTTGCCTCTAGAGACTTTAGACAACCGGGAGGTGGTTTGTCCTTCTGACAGCAGAGTGACTCCAGAGTTGATGAAGGTCAGATGGACATGAAGAGCAGCCAGAAACTCCTGAACAGTCAGATGGACGAAGCAGAACACCTTGTCCTGGTACAGTCCTCTCTCCTCTCTAAAGATCTGTGTGAACACTCCTGAGTACACTGAGGCCGCTCTGATATCGATGCCACACTCTGTCAGGTCGGATTCATAGAAGATCAGGTTGCCTTTCTGCAGCTGATCAAAAGCCAGTTTTCCCAGAGACTCAGTCATGTTCCTGCTTTCTGGACTCCAGTGTGGATCTGTCTCAGCTCCTTCATCATACTTGACCTTCTTCAGTTTGGACTGAACCACCAGGAAGTGGATGTACATCTCAGTCAGGGTCTTGGGCAGCTCTCCCCCCTCTCTGGTCTTCAACACCTCCTCCAGAACTGTAGCAGTGATCCAGCAGAAGACTGGGATGTGGCACATGATGTGGAGGCTTCTTGAGGTCTTGATGTGGGAGATGATCCTGCTGGCCTGCTTCTTATCTCTGAATCTCTTCCTGAAGTACTCCTCCTTCTGTGGGTCAGTGAACCCTCTGACCTCTGTCACCATGCAAACACACTCAGGAGGGATCTGATTGGCTGCTGCAGGTCTTGTGGTTATCCAGAGGCGAGCAGAGGGAAGCAGTTTCCCCCTGAAGAGGTTTGTCAGCAGCACATCCACTGAGGTGGACTCTGTAACATCAGTCAGGATCTCATTGTTGTGGAAGTCCAGAGGAAGTCGACACTCATCCAGACCGTCAAAGATGAACAGAACCAGGAACTCTTCAAACCTGCAGATTCCTGCTTCTTTGGTTTCACTGAAGAAGTGATGAACAAGTTCCACCAAGCTGTACTTGTTCTCTTTCAGCACATTCAGCTCTCTGAAAGTGAATGGAAATGTGAACTGTATGTCCTGGTTGTCTTTGTCTTCAGCCCAGTCCAGAGTGAACTTCTGTGTTAAGAATGTTTTTCCAATGCCAGCCACTCCCTTTGTCATCACTGTTCTGATTGGTTCCTCTCTTCCAGGTGAGGCTTTAAAGAGGTCTTCTTGTCTGATGGTTGTTTCTGGTCTGTGTGGTTTCCTGGATGCTGTTTCAATCTGTCTGACCTCATGTTCATCATTGACCTCTGCAGTCCCTCCCTCTGTGATGTAGAGCTCTGTGTAGATCTGATTCAGAAGGGTTGGGTTTCCTGCTTTAGCGATCCCCTCAAACACACTCTGGAACTTCTTCTTCAGGTTAGATTTGAGTTCAAGCTGACAAACTGTAGCAGGAAGACCTGAATGACTTCCTGAATAAAAACAAAGAACATCAATGAATAAATTATTAGACAAATATGTCAACATATCTGAATATATGTTGGTCCATCTCTTGAGACATTAGTAAACGTCCCATTTATCCAGCATGTTAAATCTTTAGAGAAATCCTCTTACTGCTCTGCAGACAGTCAGCCAGTTCGTCCTGCTTCATTCTCCTCATGAAGTTCACTGTGATCTTCACAAATGCATCTCTGCTGCTCCTCCTCTGCTCTTCATCCTCACCATCCAACACCTCCTCATCCTCCCTCTGACTCGCTAAGCATTCTGGGTAATCTGAACTCACAACCTTCTCCATCTTCTTCAGCTCGTTCTTCACAAAAGTGACGATGTTCTGCTCCAGCAGCTGGAACAGAATATTTTATGAATGACACAAACTAAAACCATGGAACCAAACATCAGATCCATGTTGGACAGACTGACAATCCACTGGTCTACAAAGTGCAGCATGGAGATGATTGTGAACAGAATAGATGTAAAAGTAGTTGTACATGTACAGACCATAAATATGGAGTCCAGGTGTGTTTGATGCTGCTGGGCAGACTGACCTCTGGGAACCTCTGAGGTCTCCTGGTCCTCTCTGTGGAGGAATCATGAAGAATCAGCTCACATTGTGTCTGTCCACACAGAGACCAACACAAGGTAAAGGTCCATGAAGTGATATCTGGATGTGGATCAGATGAGTCCCTGTAGTGGTAAAGGTTTACTAGTCTGCTGATCCCACTGAGAATCAACAGCTCAGTCTTTCAGCTCACTGTTTTCTTCACCAGTCAGTTTGGTTTATTCCCAACAGCTCTCACCAAGCCCTCCATGGAGCAGGGCAACTGCAGTCAGACGAGAATGGATCCATGGATCACAGACACAGAGAGGGCTCAGATAGGATTCAGGCTCTCAAAATGAAGCCTGCTGTATTTAGATGTATTGAACACTATTAGTGATAAAACAAGTGAAATATATAGTTATTAGGGGTGTAAAGGTTCACAAAATTCTCGGTTCGGTTCAATACGATACAGTGGTGCCACGGTTCGGTATGTTTCGGTACGTTTTCAATACAGCAAAAAAGCAGAAAAGCCAAATCCTCTCTGGTGACTCTCAAGGGGGCGTGTCTGATTTGATTCTCTGTTTGGGCTTTTCTTTTCTTTTACAAAGCAGGAATTATGGTCTGGAGAAATGGGCTGGTGAAGGAGTAGTGTCACGGGGCTCAATAGCATTAAGCATGTTCGTACAGCCTGGTGTATCACTCCAGAGTAGGGATATACCTTTAGTCCTGTTTGAATCAGGAGGGAACAGATACCTAAACGCTGCGGGGAGAGTTTGTAACGAATATTACATGACTATTCACGTACACTGGGCATGATGGTGCCGGTGTAAACCGGAAGTAGATTGGTTGCTTAGTTTAAAAAAATACGACAGAGTAATAAAGGAGTCTTTAATAATGAAAGGTCGTGTTTGATACTTAAGATCTACCTCTAAAATCTTCCTCTATGAACTCAAACAGACAACTTTCCTGGAAAGTTTTATTTTTCAGACTTAGTTACAACGCTGGGGGTCTTGTTCTATCTCTCTCTCTCTCTCTCACCTCATATTTACATTAAAATCAACACTTACACATACAAGTTTACTAGATTAGGATCCATAAATGTGGTCAACACATGTCTCTCACTCGTTCCCTCGGTGTCGTTGTTGGTTTTGAACGTGTTGACTGTTGGCTTATGTGCATTACCCAGGCACAGGGGCGGACTGGGGGAAAAAAGTGGCCCAGGAGTTATACTGTCAGACCGGCCCACTCAATACACGGCGCGTTGCCCACTCAATGCATCGCACGTATCGACCAGTCAGTAGCCTACTTGGAAAAATATCCATACACTTAACATTATTTTGGATGATTACAAAGAAATTACATCATATATGGTTTTTTATAACATTTGGATCCACCAATTTGCCTGGATGGACATATTGGAATAAAATGATACTGGCTATTGTAACACTCCAAGGTAGGTATAGTTTGCTATCAGTA
The DNA here is from genome assembly GCA_032191485.1 of Leptoclinus maculatus. Lineage (NCBI taxonomy): Eukaryota > Metazoa > Chordata > Actinopteri > Perciformes > Stichaeidae > Leptoclinus > Leptoclinus maculatus. The sequence continues at coordinate 1,431,513 of JAVDOI010000006.1, read as the reverse complement.
TCAGATGGTTATACCAGTGACGTGCGGTGAGGTTCGTGGCTGGTGAGGCATTGACTCTTTCAGAGTCAGATTTACAAATATATGAACCTAATATAGAGTAATTTAAATCACCATTCAATTGTCAGCTTGCACATTGACTACTGGTTGTTTTTCATATTTCATATCAGCATTCTTTACACACACATAGGTAAGGTACATATTTGATTGCACCAGGTGTGTGTGCGCCGCGATCTGCGACCTGCCCCACCGACCTGTGTTTCAGAAGCGGAGCGCTCGCGGGCGCCACCCGCGAAAAACGAGAGATCCCGCAATAATCTGTAACAACCACAGATTTATAAAGAGAACAACAAACACATAAAAGGTTACTTTACCTGTACGATGTTGAATTGCAGTTGATTTGGTCATATTTCCCTGTTTTTTGAGAATTGTTAAAGCTTAGATATTTAATCTTCAATGTTTGCGGTCATAGCAAAATATAATAAGAAGAAGAGAAGTGTAGAAGAAGAGTAACGGAACTACAAGCATGAACCCGACCCGTGAGCTCTCGCGCGCTCCCTTCATTGAGGCAGAGGTACTGTTTGCCTCCCCTCTGTGCTTCTTCACTGCGGTTTAATGTCAGATCAGCAAGACTAAATATGTTCTACACATACGTGAAATACATTACATATTCTATGGAAAGAAAGGACATATAATACAAGTGTCTACGAATATTACAGTGGTGACAAACAATGAGAAAGCAAAAGACATGTAGAAATTAACAGAACAGAACAGAACAGAACATACGATGGGGTGTGAACATCAGTGGTATCAGTAGTGTTGCATGCTGGGTGCCGGTGCCATGCTGCCGGCTCGCGCTCAGAAACGGCTTCGTCTGCGAGCGAGTGACGCAAGTGTTGAGTAGGCAAGAGTGATTAACATTTAATAACACCTAAAACAAAGTTAGACTGACGGAAGAGATTAGATGAGTAAAGAAGATGGAAACCATGAGTGTGAATACAGATCGCAAGGAGTAGTATAAATCTCAGTCAGTGATTGTTGACTTTAGCTTTTGAGTAAATTTAACGTGTTCTGTGAAGCATAGAATATAGTCGTGGCCGTCGATGTCAGAGGGAGGGCCGGTTAGTGATTGACGTGGGCCGGTATTGGACAAACCCAACCCCGTCGGCCTACCGGGGATTTCCCCGGTATCCCCTATGGCCAGTCCGCCCCTGCCCAAGCACACCTCTCCTATCACTTTTCAACCCAGATCCAGACGTTGAGCAAAGGGGGCGTTGTGTGGTCCGTTGACTTGTTGCCTGACCTTGAGTACTCGAAGGACATCTCTTCCGAGTAGAAGGAGTATTTGTGCTTCTGGATCCAGTTGTGGGATGTGCTTGGCAATGTGATGGAGATGAAGCTGATGTAGGACAGCGTTTGGTGTTGGAATCTCGGACCGATTGTTCGGTATTTCATGGCACTCAGTGGTGGGAGAGAGATGAGAACCTTTCCATCCAGCGACTCAATCTGGAATCCTCCTGCCTTCTTGCCAGATTTTTCTACATTTTTCTACCTTGCCAGAGCAAGTTCTAAGGCAGTACGAGAATTGTTTGCTCTTCACACTGAAAAGTTTGAAAAACTCTGGTCTAGCTAGTGAGCGATTGTTCTGGTCGTCTAGAATTACATAGGCTTTCACAGCCTTGTCCTTGGAACCCTTTGGATATATCTTTGCGAGGCAAATCTTTGAACATGAGCAGCTCCATTGACCTGGACCACAAACTTCTGTGC